>APFE030169553.1:0-17306 GCA_000404065.3 Pinus taeda
TGTGCTCTTTTCCTTCCGATCCAACTTCTTCCATTCTTCATCGGTCACTCTCGTTGGTTTAGTACCCAGATCTACTGTGATCCACTGATCTTTATCCACCAACAAATCCTCCATCCTGAGTTTCCACAACTCAAAACTCTGACCATTGAACTTCTCAATCTCTATCTTTCTGTTGCTCGCCATCTTCTTTCACCACCAAAATCGATCTCGCAAATCTCCCATTGAATAGGGTCTACCACAGGCCCGAGAAAAACCCCTCAGCAACAAAGGCGTCCCCTTGAAGCCAAAACAGCTCCGATACCAAATGTAGGTTTTAACCCTGTACAAAAATTACCTGCATACGATTTCTAAAACAAAGAAAATAAAGAATGCGAGAGCATAACACATAAAACACATATGCACAGAGATTTTCCCCTGGATCCCAAAACCGGGACTACCAGCTTGATTTTTCATTATGTTCCTTTCAATGTTACAATACATATTTATACATGCCGAAGCATCCAATACCATGGACCGAAAACCTTCGCATCCAAAACCATGGACCGAAAACCATTGCGTTCAAAAAACATGTGCGAAAATCATGCACAAAACCATAGGTGGATCCGCCCAACCTAACATAGGGTCCAAAACCAAAAATTTTCGAGGCGCCGCCCCAGACCCCATAAAGTGGGGTTACAGGTACCCCTAAAACCCCCTGTTAACTATGTGGAAAGAATATAACACAACCCAACACATTCTCTAAGTTATAAATCCATACACCTACTCCTTCACCTAGCTTGTTTACCGAACCATCAAATTCCAAATGCCATAAGATTTCATGTTCTTAATTTTCATCTAGGGTAGTGGAATCCTTTTTGACCAAGGTATCTAGATTTTCTTTGTTACCTGATGTTTCATGAATTTGGATATTTTGATTTTCTTTTAATACTACAATTTCTTCTGGTTCTGCTATTATATCACTTGAAGTATCTTCTAGATTAGTTTCAGCATTGTAAAGAATAAAAGAATCCATGTCAGAATGTACTGAATATATAGGAAATTTCTGAGGCTTCTCCTGACTACTCACTACATACTTCATCAAAGTTTCTCTATACAATTTCTTGGGATGTCCAAACACTAAAATGGTAGCATAAGACATATCCAATTGTAGAGATCCTTGGAGTTTAGCACCCCAGGATCTAGATAACAGCATGCCATACTTGGGTGGTATATCAACAACAACAATGTCCATGAGTATAGTTTTGGCAGGGTACTGAACTAGGGAGACACACAAATATTTTATGAGACGTAAGCATTTAATCTGGCTTGAATCAAAGGAGAATAGATATTTATAAGGTCTGGTGATATCCAAGTTGAGATTTTCCATTACAGACTTAGGCATAAGATTGTGTGAGGCTCCAAAGTCAAGCATGGCATTGTGTAAGCTTTTGTCGTGGATGTTAAGGCTGATGTAGAAAGTTGGTATCCCTCCTTCAACTAGCTTTCCATTAACATCTAGTCTGAAAAGTAACTTAGGTTGGTCATCAAATAGATTCACAAAATCTTAATTTTCAACACAGTTCAGAGATTTACTAATTTGAGATTTGTGGATTGCATGTTTAACCAATTCTGCCAAAGGCACTAAAATTTTGAGTTTGGCCACCTCTGGTCCCAAATTGAAAGGCAAAGGGGATTTATCTGTCTAAATATTTGGAAGTTTAGAGCCAAAGTTCTGAGCAGTGTGTTTTTCTTTTTCATTGTTAGGAGTATTTTCAATTGGATTTTCTAATATGATTTCTGGGGACTGTTCCACTGTTCCTTTAAGGGGGACTGAAGTGGAAGGCTGCTCATTAGAAGGCAGTTTATCTGTTACATCTTCAATGGTGGGGCTAGGAGGATTTTGATGTGGTCTAGAAAGGATTTGTAACGTTTTTGTAACTTGAGGATTTTGATTTGTAGATTTTCCTTTCTTAGGCTGGCTAGGCATTGCCTTTTTATTCTAATTAGGAACATTAGGGTTCTTCTTTCTTCTTAAGTTGTACAATTTATGAACCTCGAAAATAGCAAAGTCATACCTTTGCTTATAGTCGAAAGATTCTCCTGTTTGAGTTTGTAACTGTTGAAGAATGTATAATTCTTGATCATCCTGAGTTAGAAAAATAGTTTCTTCATTACCTAAACCCATAAGGTTGATCTAAGTGTCTATCTCAAGGTCTTCCTGGTGAGAAGTATCAACATAATTTTCTTGGAAAGGTGGTCTAATGTTCTGTTCAGGACCATTTTTACCAGGGTTTTGGTTATGGCTTTTTCTAAAGTTCGGATTTCTTACTGGATTAGCCTGTTGGTTATCCCAGTGAGGTTTCCTTTCAATAACTTCTATTTTGTCCATCAACCTTTCCATTCCTTTGGACAAAGCATCCATTTTTTGGTCAAAGGGTGAAGTTTCCTCTTTCAAGGGTATTCTTCTCTCAGTTCTAACTCTGGCTCTTTTGGCAAGCAGGTTAGCTTCAATTCTTACTGCTACACTCTGCATTTCTTCCAGAGTGGGGGGTTTTCTTTATTGAAAAGCCATATCTGTATCAAACCCATCTGGAAATTTGATCAGGGCTAAGTCGGGTGGAGGTCTAAGGTCAACTGGAATGGCATTATATACACTATTAAACCTGGTGCAATATTCCTAAACAGTTTCATTTGGTCTTCTTTCAAGGTTTTCATATTTAGATAAAATTTGAAGGGGGTTCTTCTTCTTCTCCCACCTATTCAAGAATTGTTGGTAAAGGACTTATAGACTATCTATGCTCTGAGGGGGCAAAGATCTAAACCATGTTCTCACTTCTCCAACCATACTTTGGACGAAGATTCTCATTTGGACATCTACTATGTCAATCTCATGAAGTTCAAAGTATTCTGTCATTTTCCTAGTGTGTTGTTGTGCTGTGTATGTTCCAGTGCCATCAAAGGTAATAAATTTGCTCTGATAGTCCTGTGGCATAGCACCTTGAGGAGCATGCATCACAAGGGGAGCATATCTATTGGCCATGATTCTAGGTTGGGTAAAGGTGAGAACTAGAGTTGGGGTAACAGGGGGTGTCTGGGTTGTGGAGGAAGAATTAGAGATAATGGTAGGGTGTTGAGTAGTGATTGGCTGAAGAGGAAGTGAAGGAATGAATGGTGGGGTGGATTGGACTTCAAAATGGTGAGGGGATAATGATGAACTAAAAGAAAGTGAAGCTGTTTCAGAAAGTTCAGGGGCTCCATCAGTGGTAAGGGATGACTGAGGGGAGTTCAGTAGATTTTGATCAATTGACAAGTTGGCTCATTGAATTTCAATTTCTTTGGTGAATTCTAGATCTGGGACCAAGTCCAACAGTTCACTATCAGATGTGACTCTAAACAGAGAAGTCTCAAAGTATTCATCAAAAGGAAGGTCGTCTAAGAAAATCCACTCAGCAGGGCATGAATATGATCTAAACAAAGGTCTAGGGCTGACTGAACTCTCTTGTCTTCTGAGGATTCTCGGAATTAGGTTGGGATTTTCAAACACAGGGGGACGATTTGGATCAGGGTTAGCCCTGGTGTAATGAGTTCTCCCTGAAACCAGATTTACAGTTTTATAAATGCTTTTCTTTTATGAATTTTCACAATAACTTATGACAATCCTCTAAGATGCTTTAAATTAAACTTTTAGGTTTCTCAAAGGTTTACTTCAACTGAGAATTTGTTCATTCCCTAGTGGAGTTGCCACTATGTTATCGCTCAGAATTTTCTCAAGGTTAAAGAAAAAAATTTCCAAGGTAACCACAAACCTAATCTTTTAGACTCGGGTTCTAGCCAACCTAAGTCTAGAGAGGGCTCTCTCTTTATAATTGAACTTTGTTTTGGGTGGGATTTTAGGCTAGTCCTTAATGTTTAGGGTTGTTTGTTTTGATTGGGTGGTGTAATTAAGAAGACAAATGGGCAGAGAAAATATTTAAGCCATTGGGCTATGGAGTCAATCAAGAAAGGCTTAACTGGATTTGATTTATCACTGAGGTAAGAGTTCACAGAGCAGGCTAACACAACAAGAGCAAATTTGAAGGTTTTAATGAATGAAAATCCTAACCAGGGCTAAGGGCAATGAAGAATCCTTAACAGGGATGAAGATGAAGAAAGGAAGGATGTCCAGTAGCAAAGGGCAATGAAGAATCCTGTACTATGGACCAAAATGAGGATAAACTATAAGTAAGGAGGCAATTAAGAATCTCCAAACCAAGGTAGTTTAGAAGAAAACATAAATAAAGCAAACAATTAAAATAGAGAGCACTTAAGCTAATTTTGATGATATCATTCCTTATTTGCTTTTAAGATTTTATAAGAAACACATGTGAATATTTCATAACATAAAGATAATACAATATTTAAACATGAGAAAATGATACTTATTTGTTCCAAATGCGCACAAGAATCCAGTGAAATGTCCTCAGCTTTACTTCATTTCCAGTAAAACTAGTCCAGTCTTGAGTAGGAAAGCTCCTTGGCTCAAAAATAATATGTCTACATAAATGTATTTTAATCCACCCAGAATACTTCAAATGAAGAAGTATTTATAGTAATTCTAAACTGAAATATCTTGAAGAAATATCAAGATTGATTTTACAAATATCTCAAACTGTTTTACATTAATATAACTTAAATAAAGGACATTCAAAACTAATGAATCTATTTGGCACTAATTTTATGGATTTATGGTGACAAAGAAGAGAAATTCTAATATGATAGAAACTCTTAAGTGATGATGAAGCATCCCAGTCACTAACTGGCTCCTTCCTTTGTGCATTCTACTCCAGAAACTCTGTAAACTTAGGGTCCAATGATAGGCTTTTATATCTCAATCCGAGATAGATATGTAAAAAGTGAAAGAGGTTATTGTAGATAAAAAAAAAAATTGAGATAAATCTCTCTCATTCTCCCAAAAGTCATCCATTTGTTCACAATATTCTCTGCAAAATGATGTCTAAAACTGGACTTTACACAGTCCGAAAAATAGGCATTGAATATATGCACTTATATCACGTTTTGTAATACCTGTGTAAAATGTGAGATAGGTTTTTTTTGATTGGCCTGTTAGGAACAAAAACCTCCTCTAGTTTCTTAAAATACTTCTTGCATTTTCCACAATAGTTTCTGCAAAACTCTGACTTAAACAGGAAATTCTGAAGAATGTACCATTTCTGCTCTGATTTCATCTTTTAACGTCAAATTTCTTTTAATTGTTTTTCACTTTTACTTTGGATAAACTTCATTGTTGCTGGTGAAAGTTTTTTCATCTCTGTTTAACCCTTACTGCATCCAAGTTTACTGTTACTGTTTTACTTTTACCGTTTTGTTTTTTCATCTGTCTTCACTTTGACATGAAACGGTATGCTATGCTTTGTAACTGTCTTCCCTGTCGTTTATCTTCATGCTAGCTGATTTACTTGACTTGGTATTCAGTTTGATACTCTTTAACCCTAATACACTTTGACTGTTATTTACTATGTCCTTTTACCTTCACTATATATTTTACTTTTTACTGTGTTTTTCAATCAGTAATTTCTTTTGTTCTTGTGTATATCAGCATCAGGTAGTGGATATAGGTTAAGTCCATGCTTATTGTATTCATCTGCCTTGTAACTATATTCTCTGTCTAGTTGCTTTGTTTTGATTGTCAATGCTCTGTGTAGTTGTCTTCTTTTCTATTTCCTTGTACAATTGTGTTCACCCTCTGAGCACAAGTTCTGAACGAGGTTTTTTGTTGATTCTTGGAATAAACCAGTTCTGTGACTAGTATTCAAACTGTTTATCCAAGCTCTAATCTTAGTTTGATAACCTGAAAAAATTCAGTAGTATTCAAGAGAAAACAGGTTTTCATGAAGGCTGCTTGATGGCTCTTTGGCACAGGGATGACTAGGAAAGGGGTCACAATGGAGTTTTGGACTGAAAACAGATGGTGAAATCGTGTTGCAGAGATTTAGGAAGGCACTGGAAGGTTTCATAGGTTTACACAGTCAAACGGATGAAAACCATGAAAACACAGGTTTTCACATTATAAGGTTTAACGGGCAGAATTTCAAAATATGGCGCAAAAGTCAATTAAATGAACGGACGAGCAGTTTATCGAAATAGAGGGGAAGCGGTATTGAAAGGGCCATCGCATCGCTTATGAGTCGTGGGTGGTTTTGAGGGGACGTCGCCCGATGCCATTCATCGGGCGCCACATAGTGGCGGGGTGAATAGTGAAACCACTCACATCGGGCGAGTAACGTTCGACATCAGAGGCCACCCGATATGAGCATCAGCCGTCGGGTTTGAAGGGGTCAGATCGTACGATGGTCGGGGGTGTGATTTTTTTGGGGAGTTAATGGAGGAGCCCGACAGGTTAGCAACTGTGGTTTAAGGGAACTTAATGACGTCAGGGACGATTTGATTAGTGGAACAGGTTATTAATTAATCACTTTTTGATTAATTAACCCCTTTTTGTTTGGTGTAGGGTTATGGCTCTTAACTAGTAATTGATCAGCTAATTAATCCATTTAATTGATTTACTAAGTAAGGTTTATATTTCAAACCTCAGGTGGGATATTATCATATGGGATTTAATAAATATACGGGAAAGGGGTTTATTTTAGGGAGTTAAATAAATATAGTGAATATTAAAGTTAATATGAAATGAAAGGAGAAATGTGGGTTTTTGCGCTAAGTATAATGTGTTGAACATTTATTTACACAATTCGTACTACACATTATAACTTAGGCTAAATGCCTTTTTGTGGGTTTTTTGTGGAAAAAAGGGGTTTTATGTAGGGTTAATTATTTTCCCTAGGCAAATGGTGATTTCACCTTAGGAAAAGGGATTCTTAGTTGAAATGAATGAATTATGAAGGGGGTGAATGTTGGTAAGGGGGTTTTAGTACTTGGATCCTATAAGTTATTGGGTTGAGGGTCTGGTCCCTCCAGAAGTTAGAGAAATGCTCTGAGCCCCTTTAACTTAAGGTTTTAGGTACTCTTGTCTTTACTTGTGGGAAACTAGAAAATTGAGGGTGAAATGAATGGGGAAATTAACCATTTGACTTTTTGTAACTACTCAATTACCATCCATGCTTTAGTAACTTGATGATGAAGCATATGATATGATTTTTAACTAATCATTCATCATAATTCTGCAACCATTCAACTACTTACCCATCTACTCATCCTACCATTTTTTCTACTCTTTCTTAGGGTGCACTTAAGCTGTCAAACCCTTATCAAAACTTTTCCTTTTCTGTTATAATAGAAATCTATCTAAATATATCCTTATTACATCCATGGGCTAAGATTAAACTATTGGGCTCCTTTTATTCACTCTACCTATCTACTTACCTGCCAAGATTACACTGTTTGGTCAGATATTTATTCTCTATCTATCAACTTGAAGTTCAAAACATGGAATAATCAAGATTAAACTGTTTCATTACCATGGATTGTGGCATAAATAACAAGTTGTACACAATCATTATTATACATAAAAGTAAATGGTAGTGGCATTTGGGCTTGCACACTTTCATGGTCTTTTTCTTTTCTTGGGGTCCATTTTTCATCTTTTTTGACCTTTTCTTTATTCTTTTTGTCCTTCGATTTTTCTTTTAGGACATACCCTCTTTACAATTTTTAACTTTTTGAATTTTTTGAATATGGAAAACATTTGCAGGAAACAAAGGTATGTACATATTACAGAGATAAACTAAGTCAATCATAAATTATGACACGTATTGGTATAGGAACATAACACCACCTAAAATGGATGAAATGTTTAATATATGTGCCTATAAATAAAATATAGAAATTGTAATGCAAAGGAGAAATTTTAGAAAATAATATGAAGCATTAATTAACACACACGCGTGTGTGCACACACACACACACTAGTGCAGATCCATATTAACTCCTAGTCTTTCAAGCACCAAGAGATTTGCATCTCAATTTATTTTTGATCCCTCTTTGTGAAAAATAGATTTAGATTTAAGATGTATCTATGTTAGTTTTAATTCAAGGAGGGTATAATTACAAGTACACATTTCTATGAATATTAGTGATATCCAAACTAGGTCTTTGACTTGTTTTTCTTTGTTCAAATGATATCTTCCAAGTCAAAAGCAAAAAAGATTCAAAACTTGTATTTCCTTAAGAAACAATATAAAGGGATAGAGATAAGACAAGAATGAAAAACAACAATATTCACAAGATGGGAAATGAATCAATTATCCAACATCACAACCTTGAAAATTTTGCATATTGAAAACATGGTGGACAAAGATTTATTTAATATCCCATTAGGGAGGCATGAAATCACAACACTTTGGTATTTCCTGCATGAGTATGTGTTAGCAAAGCCTTCTTGGAGTGACCACTTCTACTTTTTCCATTAATTGTTTTCATGCAACCATGAGCATTATTATTACTATTATTATTAAAGATACATACATAGAGCTCCACAATTATTGAAGGATTTCTTGCAATATTGTTTTTTCTACATATTTGGTTCAAAACATATCAATTTTTCCATTAACAGTTTCCTTTGATTTTTTTGTATATATTGATTTAGGGAAATGGTTTAGAAGTGGACCTCTTCAGGAATTTTTATTAACTACAAAATGTAGCTTTAACATGTAAGGGAAGAAGCCATGGATAATAGCAATCAACGTGTAAAAGAGGTAAATATTCATTTAGGTGTCCTAAAATTGACACTGAAAAGTTTTGTGCTTAAGGGCATTGAGAGCCTTGTAGCTCTTACTGAGTGAATATTTTTTTGTTAATGTCAAATTGAATAAGGTTCCATAAAAGAGTACCCCCAAATATGTGTATTATGAGACAATGAAATAACAATCCCCAAAATGTATCCTTGTAAGAAATGGATTAGCATCCTTACTAGGAGGTAACAACCAAGGTTAATCTTATAATACATTAAACTCTCCACCTATAATATTTTTCACAAGATACAATGTAGCGTTAACTTATTGGACTTGATAAATAATACAGGTTTAACTAATTGGTATGATAAATGATGTGGAGGTAACATACAATTTAAATTTTTTCATGAAAGTGGGCTAGTGAAAACTTGAAACATTTGGAAAATAATTATTTTTTGATTGTTTTGGATTTACCAAAAATCCATGGGTTGGAAATGTAGCAAGAAAATATCAGTTTGACTTTGCCTTGGTCAAACTAGAGAATTTGAATTACCATTTCAGCAGAAATCTTGGAGGTAGTTAATTGAGGTGACATGGAACTTTTCACTTTGTTAAATCAGTTAATTTGAGTTGGGGAAGCTTGAGTTCAAGTCAGTATGTTTGATTTCTAATTTTTAGCAATCTATTTAAGTTAAGTTGACTTATGGTCAGTTAAACTAGTTCTAACTGTTTGAGGAACTAGTGGAAGGTCAAGTTGTGGAAGTGTAACTTCAACCACACTCAGTCATCAAACAATTAACTTATCATTTAGCCCAATATAAATGATGCATGAAGAGAATTTGAGTTACCTAGCTGAGAATCAAATGGACATTCCAAGTTAGTGTACTATCAATTGTAGAGTATTCCGAAGTGTGCAGGTGGTGCATGAAGTTAGAGGATGAACCTAGAGGAATTGTGAAATCCAATTGAGGGGTGATAATTTTGTCAAGGAATGATGCAAGGAAGTAGGAGCTTGGTGGGCTTGAAAATTGGCTAAGTGTTGGTCAAAGTCAATCATTCAGGTAAAGGGATAGACTATACACTTACAGGTTGTGCTCGGGCTTGAGAAAGCATATGTATTCATCTCTATTATTTGATTAATGCAATACAAATAGGAAGGAGTTTTGAGCAGTTGCTTTCCCCTAGATAAATTTGTGTGCATGTGTGATGTTTCTTTTTGCATGTCTATGATTTGTGTTCTAGATTGTGAATTGAATTCCGTAGAATAGTAGAATAGCTTCGAGTCTTGTGTGTAGTAGATTTCATAAGAAATTTCAAATATACATCAAAATTTCTACATGGTATCAGAGCATGATTCATGGTAGAGAAGAAATTTCGAAGTTGCTATTGCAGGAGGATCAGATTTGCAGGATCATTTCTTCAGAGCTAGAAGGATGAATTTCTATGGAATAAGACGCAAGTATGCCCTTGAGGGAATCTCAAATTAGGTTTCTCAGAAGGACTACATGGAAGCAGCGATAGAAGGTAATGGATTGAAGGAATTTGTTGATAATGACATCCCGAAACGAGTAACAGTTGATACTCAGAATCTAGCAGAATGGAAGAAGAATGTTGCAAAGGTGAGGAGAATCGTATTGGAGGGAGTACAAGATCATATCATCTCAAATATCCACAATAAAGAGACTCCATATACAATGTGGCAAGCACTGATAATTTGTTCTAGAATAGTAGTGACCATAAGAAGCTGGCACTCAAGGATAAACTTCGAAATATCAAGATCTAGAAGAATGACACTATTCCTCCGTACATGAGCAAGTTCACAAAATGTCATGATGAACTTGGTCAAGTTGGTTTTACTATTGTAGAATATGATTTGGTAATCCTAGCCCTTATAGGCCTTCCCAAGGGTTGGCACAAATACCAAGATTTTCAGTGAATGAGAGGAAGAAACTACCAAATTGGGAATTCCTATGGTTTGATTTGGTACAAGAGGAAATAAGGCAAAATGTCAAAGATGAGACTTCATCCAAGGTAGAGGATGAAGAAAATTGTGCCTTGGATGGAAAGGAAAAGAAGAGAAAAGGGAAGAAATCCCAATCCAAACTAGAATCTGGTCAAGGGGGCAAGAAGAAAGACTTGTCCAGAATCAAGTTCTTTCACTGTCATGAATTCAGGCATTATGCCACCAAGTGTCCACACAAGAAGACAAGAAAGAATGCCTCTGGAGGAGCATCAAGTGAATCTTTGGCTTCACAGTTTGAGCTTTACTTTAACCTCATTGCATGCATGGCTAACACAATGATGGGGTGCTTGTGATACTTGGACAATGGCGCCTTGTTCCACATGACAAGGAATATAGAATTTTTCAGTGATTTAGAGGAGAAATATCTCTAGATTCACATAAATATGGGAGATGATGGAAGGTATAATATGACCGAGATTGGTACATTCACCTTTAAAAGGGAGTTGGGCTCCCCTCTCAGCATATTTTTTCAATAGATCCATCGGCATCAAACAAGCCTTCTTCCTTTCAGAAGTGGAACCAAGTCCCATGTGTTGTTTTCCATGAGAGCAGAGTGCTCTTCATCCATGGCAGCCTCCCAAAGTGGGTTTCCTGCAGCCTCAGAGTGTGACTGTGGATGTGAACCAAGTGCCATATAGCAATGTATGGGAAGCAATGGTTCGGTGGTAGCTAGGGCTTGAGGAGCCCCAAAAAACTGTGATCTAGTCCTTCTCACATCCGCACAATCACCGACTAGTTCACCCGTACCTTGCAGGGTTTTCTTTTCCCAAGTTGGCAGTTGAGTTGGAGCAGCCATGACCTTCTCCTCATCATCTGAATCAGACCCAATAGGGTTCTCTGATGGCTTCTCTAAAGTGCTTGAAGAAGTTTTGGACTCCTCCTCATCAGTGGCAACAAGCAATTCCTCAGCAGGGTCTGCTGAAAAATCATGCAGTGATTCTTCTTCAAACTTCACACTTTGAGTTACAACGAAATTTTTAGTGTGAGAGTCCAGAAGTCTATATCCTTTGACACTATTAGGATATCCAACAAATACACATTCAACACTTTGAGGCTCCAAAAACTTCCTGTTATCTGTCGGAAAGTGAGCCCATGCTCATGAACCAAAAATGCGAAAGTGCGACACTTTCGATTTCTTACCAGTCCAACATTCAAATGGAGTGGTGCCTTTGAGTTATTTTTGAGGAATGTGGTTCTAAATGTATGATGCACAATCAATAGCTTCATCCCATAGCTTAGGAGCTAATGATTTGGACTATAGCATACAATTGTCCATCTCTTATAACGATTGGTTTTTCCTTTCCGTGACACCATTCTGCTGTGGTGTATATGGCACTGTGTGTTGTAGCTGTATACATGCATCAATACAAAGTTGCTGCACATATTTGTTGAAATACTGCCCCCCATTTTCAGTATAGAGTATCTTAATCTTACACCCAGACTCATTCTCAGCAAGCGCTTTAAATTCTGTAAGGCATTCAAATACTTTCGATTTTAATTTCAGAAAAAAAATACCCAAGTAAAGCGAGAGAAATCATCTATGAAGGTGAGTACATATCGAGCCTTATTGATTGAAGGCTACGAGAATGGGCCCGTGATGTCACTATGAATCAGCCCAAGAGGTGAAGAAGCTCTATGTGCCTTCCCTTTGTCAAACTTTTGCTCCAGATGCTTGCCAAGAATGCATCCTTGACACACACCACTTGTGAATTTAATAGCGAGCAATCCTTCTACCATGTTTTCCTTGTTGAGTTGATGCAAGTACTTATAGTTTAGATGGCCAAATATTTCATGCCATAACCTACTGATATCATTTTATTGTGAAATAAATATAGCAATAATAGATTTAGGAACAAAGTGGGAGAAGAAATACAAATGAGAATCGTGATCTGCAATTCCATGTGCTAGCTGAGAGCCCGTGGAAATGTTGGTAATCACTGTGGAGTCTGGAGTGAACTCCACCTTCCTTCCAGGGATAGAATGAGTGATTTGATATATCGAGAGAAGATTTGTGGACAATGAGGGAACATAAATCACATTTTTGAATTATCCCCCTTCAAGGTCTACAATTCCTTCTCTGCTCACCTTTGTAGGTGTGGCATCTCCCAAGTAAATTGGGGATCTGGTGCTTTCTTCGATGGAGGAAAATTCATCTTTTGATGCAGTCATATGGTTCGATGCACCTGGATCAAGGATCCAAGATGATAGAGTGGATATGATAGCCATTAAATCATGACCATCTCGTGCTCTCCCTCTCCCATCTCCCATTTTGTTATCATCCTTCTTCTTTGCATTCTCGAGCATGGTGAGATTGCATTGTTGCAATTTCTTAGCCATATCATCGATTGTTTTCCTCATGTAATTTTCTTCGGGGTGAAAAGCTTTGGAATAGTAGCTGAAAATTGTTCTTTCCTTCTTCTTCTTACCCTTAGGCAAAGAATAAATCTCTGAAAATTGTACAGGCCTCTCCTTCTTTGATTCATTAAATTTACCCTTCCCTTTTTTCTTGTCTCTTCCACTTCTCTTCGGAGCATCAGTAGCCACAAGTGCTTGGTTCTTTGAATGCTTGATGGCACCCATTTGGACTAACTTAGCTTGCTCTTCAGTCAACGCTGCAATGAAATCATTCAATGGAGGCATTTTCCAATTTTCCTGAGTCAATTTAGATGCTTGAAAAGACGATACATATACGGAATATTCAGGGCCTAATTTCGAGAGAATCGAAAGGATGAGTTGATCTTCCTCTTTCTTGACTCCACATGCATCAAGTTCAACAAGGAGGGACTTAAACTTGGTGAAGTATTCTTGCAGGTTGCTGAAATGAGTTGGACTAAGGGATATGAGTTCATTCTCCAATTGATGCACTCTCGTTTCATCCTACTTGCCAAATAGTCCTTCCAATGTGGTCCAAACTGCATCAGGAGTAGTGGCTCCGCTGACATGAAAGAGATTTCTTTGGAAATTGACAGACATATCAGCCCAATTACTTCATCTAATTTATTGAAATACTTGATATTCTCCACTGCAAAAGTTGGTTCAGTCTTTGTTCCCATTGTTACCCTGTAAAGCCCTTTGCTTCAAAGGAGCAGCGTGATCTATGTCTTCCATTCGAAGTAATTGAAAGGATTTAGAATGATTTTTGTGGGCTCAGAGAGATGATCCATTGCTACTTTCTATGCCTCCTGGTGATCTATACCTGAAAATAAAACCATGTACAATCCACTAGATTCGAGCTAGCTCTAATACCATGTAGAATTCCTGCAGAAACTTTGATAGATCTAGAATTCTAGTTAAATTAAACACAAGTAATTTGTTGATTTTCAAGAGAGGAGAGAAACAATTTTCTCCATAAAATCAATGTATTAAATTAATTAACAATAGTAATACATGAGAAACCAAACCTCTAATCCCAAAGGGAGGTGGTTATATAGAAATTGTCGAATCTAGAAAACTAGGAAAAAACTAGTAAAAAACTAGAAAAGGCTAAGAAAAGCTAAAGGGATGCCTAAAATAGCAACAATGACTCAAGGCAACCTATGCCAACTATCAGCCACGAGCAAAGCATGAGGAGGGGTGCATTTACCAAGGAAGGCAACTTTAAAACATGCTAAATGTAGAAATTTCCCCTATATAACAAACTGATATATGCAATGTCCTAAAGCATAATACTTGTTCTACTTCTACAAAACATAAAGCGGAAGCATAATCAAATTCATGAGAAACATCAAGTAGAAACATGCCTAACTGATCAAGAGAAATAATCACGCATAACACAAGATATATCCAAGGGAAAGCACCAACATAAAACCCCAACCATGTATTATCAATCAAGTGGAAATCCTCTTCACAATACAAAAAGAATTAGCTCTCAAGCTATCTAGTTCTCAATGAACTATGAAGATATGAAGATATGTCTCATGAACCACCCAAGCCCTGTTTATATAGGCTTTCCATATGGTCCTTACATAGTTTTCTTAGGAAATAATAGCAAAAGTGTATGCTATTAATTCCAACATACCAAAAACAACCAATGGTCCAACTACGTGTTCCTTGAGAACACTAGTTCCTCAACCATGCAAAAACTACTTACTAGAAATAGTTAATCATCTGATAGTACATTGTCCCACATCTAATCTCAACTAGGTCTTTGATAGAACTGACATGCAACAGTTATCCATGAGTGAATCCTCAGTTATCTAAAATAATGGTTGTCACATGCATGCAAGCATTAACAAACTATATTTTATTATTTTAACAACTTGTTAAAATAATATAACTGGACTTGACTAGTTAGAACTAAGTTAACTAATTCTCTCATTATAGAACTCATACTTATTCCCTCAATCAGTGGAGGAAATTAAGGATAAATTCCTCAATCAATGGGACAACTCATGTGCATGCTCATAAAAGACTTCAAATTCGAATTTCCTTAACTAATTAACTCAACTGAATTAATTAATTAATATTTCCAATTGTTGTTAAGACTAAAATTAATTTTGCTTCCTATAGATAGACTAGGGACTGCTATAAATAGGAAGGGACCCAAAAATGCTATTTTTAAAACTTTTTATTTTTAGCAGTTTCACCTCTCACCCAATGTGGCCAATGACCTCACTGGCCAAACTTCTATTTTTAGACATGCTATTTTTAGCAGGTCTATTCTTAGCACATTCTAAATTTAACATTTCTTGTTGCACTTTTTTCAACACTCACTCTCAACAAGAAAGGATTTCTCTCGAAACCCATCCTGTAACTCTAGAATGTTCTGCATGCAACACATATACCCGGTCCACTTGCTCTAACAACACTTGGAACAAAAACACTCCCAACTGACCACTCTATTGGGCTAGGAACATACTCTAATGCTGAAGCTCTACCTGCTGCTGACAAGTGCTCCCTCTCTGACATCTGCGCTACTGCAACATCTCCATGCATCTCACACCATTGCACACCTCTCTGTGCCACCTAGCACCTGTGCAAAACACTTGTGCCTCTCGCATTATTGTAGCTTGCTAGCTATGCGCTATCTTGGGATTCACTGCACTATCACTTTCTCTGCCGCTCCATCTGCATTTGTCTCTACCCAATCAGTCAGTTCCTACTACTCCACATCGAGGCTCCCATAGCAAGGTCTTATCCAAGAGGTTGGGTACCTCAAGGATCCTGCCCCTCCTCCTTGGGATGATCACTCTATATCACCCCACCTCCTACCTGGAGGTATGGCTACATGTGATCCCTCTGCCCACCTAGCTCGAAGTTTCCCACTATTGAAGGTCTCTACATGAGTAGATGTCTCTACTCAATCTCCTCTCAACGTCCCCTGTTGCAGCTGCTCCACAACCTCCTAAAGTTGCTGCACCAATCGTGGCTCCTCCATAATTTTCTGAGACTTCTTCTGGCTTTGCATGTTGAGAGGTAATATACCCTCCCTCTCAACCACCAAGTCTCCATCAGTTGCCTTGATTCTCAAGGCTTTGCATGCATCTTGTACCTCAAGTGCATACAGGTTCTTGACTCGTGAACCAATCTGCTTCACCTGTCTAGTGATGATGTGTCTAAGGAAAACCTTTCGCTTACTGAAGACTACATCATAGCCTCTGTCTTCTAGCATCGCGATCGACACCAAGTTTCTCTTCAGTTCTGGTACATACTTGAAATCATTCAAGGTAAGGTGAGATCCATGCTCCCTCTGAAAAATAACCGTGCCTACACCTGAGACACTATACTTCTCATCATTACCCATCGCTATGAGTATCTGGAGATCTTTCTCCTCCAAAGTACTAAACAAACTCTTGTCATCGGTCATGTGGAAAGAAGCTCCACTGTCAAGAAACCAACCACTTCCCAGCATGGATGAAACCATGCATGCGAAGAGTATGAAATCCAACTCAAACTGTGAAGCAGGTGCCTCACCTTCAGATCCTTACCCGGATCCCTTCTTGGATTTCCTCCATAGACAATTTGCAGCATAATGGCCCACCTCATGACAATGAAAGCATCGCACTTTCGATTTGTCAACCTTCTTCCCATCATTGGAAGAACTGGATTCGAAAAGAGAAACCTTCTCCTTTCCCTTCTTCACCTTACTCGCTAAGGCACAATTCTCCTCATCATGCATGGATGAAGAACTGTCTTTGGTGCTTCGTCTGATCTCCTCCTGCATCAAATTCGACCATAGTCGTTCCCAATCTGGCAGTTTCTCCCTTCCATTCACCGAGTCCTAGTAGCTCTACCAGCTCTTAGGAAGGCCAAGGAGTGCTAGAATCGCCATATCCTCATTCGATGTGACGACCCATACACTTGCAAGCTCATCCCTGCATGTGATGAGCTTGGTCAGATACATAGATATCGTCTCATCCCTTTCACACTTTATCTTTCGAAGTTTGTCCTTCAGTGCCAGCTTCCCCTAATCACTGTTATTCTGATATAAATCTTTCAATGTTTTCCACATTACATGTGGAATCTCCTTCCCATGGAGGCTCGAGACAATGTGATCTCGCGCTCCCTCTAAGGGAATTCTCCTAGCTCTAGCCACACACTTCCTCCATTCCACCTGCTCAGTCTTGTCAGTAGGCTTAGGAATTTCTTGATCAATGAAATCCTTAAGGCCATTATCT
>APFE030169565.1:0-38418 GCA_000404065.3 Pinus taeda
AGCATTTAGATTCTAAGTGGCCATCTCGATTACAAAAGTGGCAATGTCTATCAGTCTTCTTCCCTTTGTTTTTATTTGCCTTATCATTCTGGTGAAATGATTTTTCATTTTGAGGCTGAAATTGCTTAGGACCTTTGTTTGGTTTAGGACAATTCTTTTTAGGATACGACTTCTTAGGATTCTTTGAATTTGGTTGCTGCTGGGAAGTTAACGGTTTCTTAGAAGAGTTTCCAAGATTAAGAAGACAAAGGTGTAAGAGTTTTTCTTGTTCTCTTATTAAAGAATCACAAAAAGCATCAAAGGAATGGGGCTTGTAGTCGTGTCCTTGAGAAATGAAGGTTTCTCTTGTAGAATGGACGGTGGAAACAAACACAGAGTAGGCTGGTCCTAACTTTGTAAGAATGCAATAGATAAGGGCACTATCTTCTTTCTTAACCTTAACACCTTCCAAGAGAATTCTAAGGGTCTTGAACTTGGACAAAAAATCTTCAATTCAAGAAAAATTATTGGGGTCCAATGTAAGCAACTCATTTTCAAGTTGATGGGCTCTAAGTTCATTTTTTATTCCAAAAACTTTAGTAAGCTGCTCCATTGCTTTATTAGGAGTACCAATTTCTGCAATATGGAATCCAAGATCGGGAGAGATAGACATCCCTATCAACCCACATGCTTGATCTTGTCTATTTTCCCATTTAGTTGCCTTATCTTCATCTTTCGGTTTGGTTTCTTGGCCTGAGGCTATTCTGTAAAGACCTTTACTTCTAAGTAAATCCACAATGTAGGACCACCATTGGAAGTAGTTGGTGCTATCAAGAATAACTTGGCATGGACTGTTCATTTTAATAGAAACTGAAGCTATATATGCTGGAACTAAGTGTTCCAATTGAAAGATCTCGAAAAATTAGGATGGTTAAAAAAAAATGGCTTCCGGATGAAGAAGTTATGGCTTTTTGAAAAAAGTTGATGAAGGCGCCGACAAAGTGTGGGAATGTGTGGAAATGAAAAAAAAATGCCCCTTAAAAAAGGAGATTTGAACCCAAGACCTCTACTCTCATAAATTAGCTTTGAACCAAGTGAGCTATACAAAAAGTTTGAGAGAGAGAGAGAGGGGGGGAGCGCCTTGTTTTCTTTTGGTCACTGAAGCTTTGGATTGCGTGCTTGCTTGAGAAATCTCTTTTTCTTCCTACAAAACAAAAAAACAAAACCCAACATGGACATACAAAAAAAAACAAGCCTTATGGCTTAAAGTTAGCTTTATTCGGAAGCTAAATATTTTCCTCAATGTTTCTGATTTTCCGAGATCACACTAAGGCACAGGGAAAAGAGCATACGCATGAGAAGAATCCTTCCTTTCTGTTTCTGATTTGCTCAGATCGCACAGAGTCGCAGGGCAAAGAGCATATGAAGAAATGAAAGGTATAGATCTGGTAATAAAAAGAATATAAATAAACTGAAATAATAAATAGAGAGAAAAAGAATGACTGTAAACTGCAAATAAACACTGTATACCTCCAGATCTTAAAAATGACGCAGCTAGGGCTATTGGAAACCTTTTTGCGTGAAACGAAAGGGGTTCTTCACTGGAACATATGCTCCTAACAAAACAGAGCAGTCCTCTCAGGCCAAAAGAAGTCAGAAATAGTAGATCTAGGAGATGGGAGTCGGATGCAGTTCTAATAGCTTCAGATTTGGATCACCAACGAATGCGGCCCTCAAATAGCTCTAATACCATGTAGGAATTTACAGGGTAAGTTCCTCAGACAGAACAGCAAAATGACACTTCTCACAAACAGATCACAGATCAATACACTAGTATTTTGACGTGGTTAAAACCCTCAAAGAGGGAAACAGTCCATGGCCTGAGCCAACGCGGCCACTTCAGGCAATTTATTAATAAAAGAATGAAATTTACATAGCTTCTCCATCAACGGTTACCTAACAAATGACCTCATGCGCTTTCAATAGAATTCATGGAGCCAATCAGGAGTTAGTGACGGATCAAGTGTCGGTAATACCGAGGAGAGAATGAACTGTCGGATCACTACATATCGTGACCGTTGGATTGTAAGTTACAAATGTACATAGTAAAGAAACACACTTTACCTAACTCTATACTAGACCAAGTTATACTTAACTATTCCTATGTGTCGGAATATCCTAACACCTTTCTCCTTCTCTATCAATCTCATTTCAATAAATTATAAATTACAGACATTCATTGACTCTCAGTTTCAGGAAAGGTTTCCCCTACATATTGGGCTCACATGAATAAATGAGACAAAGCACGCTCGACTGGGGTGACCTTGCAACACATTCACATGACTAATGGAAAGATCAAGATTTTAGAGTAATGTGGACATGTTCCCAGATCGCCCCAGTCAAAACCTCCTCTGCTACTGCTGCTTTAATGGTGTCCTCTAACTCTCTTCACTTCTTATCTCACAGCCAATATACTCAAAGGCAAGGACAGACACTGTAACTGCAAGAAAGAAAGAAATAGAATCTGCAACAAGCAATAATTTTTAATAGTCTCTTTCGTTTGTTTGTGATTCCTATCATCTCCCCTCTCTTTGATGGCAATGCTTTGTTTTCAGGTGAGAAAATGTTGTTTATAGGGGCAACCATGGGCATTTTTATATATTCAAGAATCTGGCAGATAACAACAAGGTTAATGGTTTGAACTTGCTCTTGTTCTCAGGATTGCAAGATATTTTTAGATTCTAATAGTTTTTAAATGTGATTTTTTGAAAAGTTTTCTGATTTAATTTGTCTAAAATCTGCTAGGGATTCATTGAAATCACAAGTTGTCGAGGTGAACTCTTCACAAAGAAAGTGCCCCATAGATTTTTGAGGGTGTAAAATCTATATATGCAATTAAAAAAAAAGTTTAAATAACACAAATCAAGATTTGGCCACAAATTTTTTCACTAGGAAACTCCAAAAAATCTCATTTAAAGACATTGGCTCTACCTACCTGTTATGTAGAATGTGAATTTAATAGCGACCTTGGCCCTCATTTCTAAAAATATTCTTGTTTCCTTGATTGAGAAAATTGTATGTCACAACTGACATAATTCAGCTGCAGTAAGTTGTTTTTTACTGAATCCTTCTATGCTATCAAAATCTACAAATACAATTACAGCCAAATTATTTGTTTATTTTCATGATCTTACAGAAATCAGGGTGCAATATATGTTTATTATTGAATCCAGCTATACCATCACAATCTACAGTTTTAATCAAATTGTTTGTTTGTTCCATGAAATTGCATATGAAACCCACAGTGCATAATCAGGGTGAAGTAAATATTTGTTACTGAGTCCTTCAGTGCCAATTAGGCTCTACAATTTCAATCCATTTAATCATAAATTTCAACAAAAAATGGTCCACCATGTATGTGGATCAATCATTAGTCAGAAATATGCCCTATGTATATGATCATCCTCCATAACAATATGCCCCTAACTCTTCAAAGTAGCCTCCTTGCACAAACTTCCTTTGTGCAATCCCATCATTACTTTGAGTGGTCTCAAGCATTTCCAAAAACCATTTTATACAATTGGTTTATAAAGGCTTTGTTTCAGTGCCATGCCACATAGGCCATCTTTGGTTTGTGGCTATTTTCTATGTGATATTTCAGGTGATCTTACTTCAGTGGCATAACTAGATGTCCCTATTTTGGGATTATTGTGTGTATAATCTTGTCACATCGAATTTATTGTTTTTTGACTGTCATGGTTATTTGTAGTTCCGTGGTCATTTTTGTTGGGAATATTTCTATAAAGAATTTTCAACTTCAAAAGAAGTCAAAATGGCACAAGTGTTTTTTGTTTTAGGAATTCTCCAACATTTGTGCCTCACTCTGCTGCATTGGGATTATATTACAATATCTAAAACAAATATCTAAACATTTTAATACTCACAATAAATTCCACTGTAGACCTTGATGTTCTCCCTGTGTTTTAGAGATTATCCCATGTTAAAATGTCTATTAAGTATCTAATAGAGATGCAAGAAAAGAATTACTAAGAGAAGTTGCAAGTGGGTTAATGTAATGGTTGGAAATTCACAAATTGCCTGTGGAGCTCCCAAGTCACCATGACATCATGGTTGCTGAAGGAGCACATAGTTATGTTTGAGCATTTTTCTTTACTCACTCAGACTCAAAATCAGACATATTAGAGCACGGTTCTTGCAATTCCTCTACTAATTACAACAACCATCACTTTGGTAGTGGACTGCATGCCCCTCCTCCTGCTTATCAGTCTTCTTTTATACATTAGGTAGGTATGGTGCTTGTCTTACCGTGGTCAAGCAAGTTGTGAAATGTATATGATTTATAACATATCATCTGTGGACAAAAGATTTATCAGGCCAGGACCTGGTTTTGGTGTGCAAGTCCCTCGCTAATCTCATAGTCTCAATAGTCACTGTATTAACTGAGTCTCATAGACAGGTCAACATTCACACTCGCTTTGACACCTTCAAACCTTATTCAATTCGTTCTATTATTATAATAAAGTATTATTGTGTGTACTATTCAATTTTTTTCTGGTAAAAATAGTACTGGAGTACATTCCATACATTGCAATTTCGTACTAACCTCCCATCATGGCGCAGTCCTTTCAACCTAAATATGGAGGAGATTAAGCCCTTTCATTGCTTCCACCGACAGTGTGTGAAACCATCTAATTTTGACCTAAATCAACATAAATCTTAGGGCCATCTCTGCACTTCAAGTGTACTACTTGTACTACCAGATTTTGGTTCCTTTCTCCTTCTCTATCAATCTCATTTCAATAAACTATAAATTACAGACATTCATTGACTCTCAGTTTCAGGAAAGGTTTCCCCTACATATTGTGCTCACATGAATAAATGAGATAGAGCACGCTCGATTGGGGTGACCTTGCAACACATTCACAGGACTAATGGAGAGATCAAGAGTTTATACTAATGTGGACGTGTTCCCAGATTGCCCAGTCAAAACCTCCTATGCTACTGCTGCTTTAATGGCGTCCTCTGCTTCTCTTCACTTCTTATCTCACAGCCAATATATTCAAAGGCAAGGACAGATATTGTAACTGCAGGAAAGAAAGAAATAAAATCTGCAACAAGAAATAATTTTTAATAGTCTCTTTCGTTTGTTTCTGATTCCTGTAGTCTCCCCTCTCTTTGATAGCAGTGCTTTGTTTTCAGGTGAGAAAATGTTGTTTATAGGGGAAACCATGGGCATTTTTATATATTCAGGAATCTGGCAGATAACAACAAGGTTAATGGTTTGAACTTGCTCTTGTTTTTAGGATTGCAAGATATTTTTAGATTCTAATAGTTTTTAAATGTGATTTTTTGAAAAGTTTTCTGATTAAATTTGTCTAAAATCTGCTAGGGATTCATTGAAATCACAAGCAGTTGAGGTGAACTCTTCAAAAAGAAAGTGCCCCAGAGATTTTTGAGGATGCAGAATCTATATATGCAATTAGAAAACCACTTTAAACAACACAAATCAAGATTTGGCCACAAATTTTTTGACTAGGAAACTCCAAAAAATCTCATTTAAAGACATTGGCTCTACCTATCTGTTATGTAGAATGTGCATTTAATAGCGACCTTGGCCCTAATTTCTAAAAATATTCTTGTTTCTTTGATTGAGAAAATTGTATGTCACAACTGACATAATTCAGCTACAGTAGGTTGTTTTTTACTGAATCCTTCTATGCTATCAAAATCTACAAATACAATTATAGCCAAATTATTTGTTTATTTTCATGATCTTACAGAAATCAGGGTGCAGTATATGTTCATTGTCGAATCCAGCTATACCATCAAAATCTACAGTTTTAATCAAATTGTTTGTTTGTTCCATGAAATTTTATATGAAACCCACAGTGCATAATCAGGTTGAAGTAGATATTTGTTACTGAGTCCATCAGTGCCAATTAGGCTCTACAATTTCAATCCATTTAATCATAAATTTCAACAAAAAATGGTCCACCATGTATGTGGATCAATCATTAGTTAGAAATATGTCCTAAGTATATGATCATCCTCCATAACTGTATGCCCCTAACTCTTCAAAGTTGTAATACTTTCATCATCGAGTAGTAATATGTATTGTCTGTAGACAATTTTTTGTAATTTAATGACTTAATCTACTCGTCGTCATTACTGCCGAAGCCTGATCTTTACTTTTGTGTGTTATTCAAAGTCGGATCCTAAATGTAAATTGTGCAGTTCATATTTTTCTTCATGTCCACTGAAAAGCATGGAGACCATGTAAGATTTTTGAGACTAAGAATTCTCAAAACAAAATTGCATTTATAGTCTTGATGTACTTTATCTCAAAAAGAATGTCTCAACCTGCAATATGTCTCAACAACCTGCCATGTCTCAATCTGCAATATGTCTCAACAACCTAGCATTTTGGTTTGCAGATTTCTGTGGAGTGGTTTCTAAGAGACTGAATTCGGATATTCCACAGTGTTCATCTTTTTATTAGTCGACGTTTCGAGCCTAGACCAAGACTCATCATCAGGACTGATTTACAAAGAAGAGAAAAGTGTGTGATAAATATGGAGCAGATGGGCTGTTAAGCTATTAAGCCGACCAATTGATTATTTAGTAAATATTTTAATCTTATTTTGATTAATTCCTGTAATATTATCATATTATATTTATTGAATGTATTACTATCTATGCTCTATTTTTAATTTTAAATTTATTTATTTTTAAGAGATACTATTACATATAATTATTATTGTTACTAATTTTATATTATTTAATTTTATTTTATTTAAATTTATAATTTTTCAGGTTAGTGTTTTGTTGATTTTGGAGCAATGTTAATTAGGTTGATTTTTTTTTTATTTTTTGTTAATGTACAAAGGTAATAGGATTTTGTTTTATATGTTAATAAGGTTTAAATTATTATTAATATAATAAGTTTTTAATATTGTTACTTTATTAATTAAAGTTAAAAATGTGAGATTAGTTTTATATTATTTTATTTAATTAATTTATAAGCTCTATTTTAAACTAGATTCAAAGTTATTATAACTCAAACTCTTAAATAACTTTGAATCTAGTTTAAAATAGAGCTTATAAATTAATTAAATAAAATAATATAAAACTAATCTCACATTTTTAACTTTAATTAATAAAGTAACAATATTAAAAACTTATTATATTAATAATAATTTAAACCTTATTAACATATAAAACAAAATCCTATTACCTTTGTACATTAACAAAGATTTTAATAAATAAAAAAAAAAAAATCAAACCTAATTAACATTGCTCAAAATCAATAAAACATTAACCTGAAAAATTATAAATTAAATAAAATAAATAAAAATAGTAACAATAATACCTATATGTAATTAGTATCTCTTTAAAAATAAAAAAAAATTAAAAATTAAAAATAGAGCATAGATAGTAATACATTCAATAAATATAATATGATAATATTATAGGGATTAATCAAAATAAGATTAAAATATTTACTAAATAATCAACTGATCGGCTTAATAGCTTAACAGCCCACTTGCTCCATATTTATCACACACTTTTCTCTTCTCTATAAATCAGTCCTGATGATGAATCTTGGTCTAGGCTCGAAATGTCGACTAATGAAAAGAGGAACATTGTGGAATATCCAAATTCAGTCTCTCAGAAACCTAGCATTTATATTGCCAGGACCTGTTGGCGACCTTTATCAGAACAATTTTTCTTCCAAAATGCCCATTGCATCTTACTATTCCCAAATGTTTTTTTCATCCACAGAACGCAATTACCATGATCAAATGCTTCGTAATGCTGATTAATGAATAGTTTTCTCTACTCTGTGGCAATGGATCTCCCCATTGAATTCCCACTTCAATTTTTCATGTGAAAACTATCGCGAAGGAGGAGAACAGAGATGGTAATGGGCCCTTAGGGTCACATTAATCTTCGCCCTCAGAGATATGTGCAGCAGGCTTAGGGATTAGGGCTTTTTATTTTTTCAGATTAGTTGAGCTGTGTATTTATAACAATCAAGTGGTAGTGGATGGATTTGATCCCATGCCAAAGGATCATCATCATGAGGACCAGGCAGCTAAGATTTAATTCAAGGCAACAACAACAGTTCCTGAGCTGTTTCAGAGTTCTCTATTGCTTTGCTATACTAGTCTTCTCTGCATTGCTTCTGCTGGCTTGTGCCATTGCTAGTGTATCATCCTACGTTGGTCAGTTTTTTCACCAATTCACTTGTCTTTACATAACAAGATAACCAATCAATCCAGAGTATGCTTTGAATGTCCAATACACTGTATTTTGCAAGCATGGCACTTGTATTTCTCCTTTGCCCATTTGCATATATTGTCCCTCTGTGACCTATTCATAATAACATAATAACATATTTTTCTTTACGGCGACTGAAAACCATGGAGACCATGTAAGATTTATAAGACTAAGAATTCTCAAAACAGAATTGCATTTATAGTCTTGATGTACTTTATCTCAAAAAGAATGTCTCAACTTGCAATATGTCTCAACAACCTGCCATGTCTCAACCTGAAATATGTCTTAAATTGATCAATCTCGGAGCCACATAGATCGTTATTTCTCTCAATTAAGTTTTATTCTCTCACATAAAGCAGCTGGTTTAATTAAGTTACAAGCCCATCTTGCAATGTTTTAGCAGCATCTGGAGGACTAGGAGATATTCAACACAAAGAGTATGCAACAATTTTAATGTTGAAACAGGTGATGCAGTGAGTGCGTAACTATTATTTTGAGGGGCATTTCATTCTTTTGGTAATTTTACTTGAACGTGCAGGAGTTGGGTACAGATGAAATCAAGTGTATTTTTGCAAATGGTAATGCACTTAAGCATATATATTTTGATGGCTTTACATAACAAGATAATCAATCGATCCAGAGTATGCTTTGAATGTCCAATAGACTATATTTTGCACGCATGGCACTTGCATTTCTCCTTTGCCTTTTTGCATATATTGTCCCTCTATGACCTATTCATAATAACAGAATTTTTGTGTGCATTTTGTTAACTTTGTAGTTGACATTTTTATTTCATTCTCCAGGAAATGAAGCTTCTCACTGAAATGATCAACTTGGGAGCATAGATCATTATGTCTCTCAATTAAGTTTTGTTCTGTCACATAAAGCAGCTCGTTTAGTTAACTTACAAGCCTGTCTTGCAATGTTTTAGCAGCATCTGAAGGAGCACGAGATATTCAACACAAAGAGTATGTAGCAATTTTAATGTTGAAGCGGGTGATGCATTTAGTAGGTGGTAACTGCTATTTTGAGGGGCATTTCATTCTTTTGGTAATTTTACTCGAAGGTGCAGGAGTTGGGTACATATGAAATCAAGTGTTTTTGTGCAAATGGTAATGCACTTGAGCATATATACTTTGATGGAATTATCTAATACAGACCCTTTTGTTGTTAAGTTATAAATTATTTATATATGATCATCCTCCATAACAATATGCCCCTAACTCTTCAAAGTTGTAATACTTTCATCATCGAGCAGTAATATTTATTATCTGAAGACAGTTTTTTGTAATTTAATGGCTTAATCTACTCGTCATTAGTGCCGAAGCCTGATCTTTACTTTTGTGTGTTATTTGAAGTCAGATCCTAAATGTAAATTGTGCAGTTCATATTTTTCTTTATGTCCACTGAAAAGCATGGAGACCATGTAAGATTTATGAGACTAAGAATTCTCAAAATAAAATTGCATTTATAGTCTTGATGTACTTTATCTCAAAAAGAATGTCTCAACCTGCAATATGTCTCAACAACTTTCCATGTCTCAACTTGCGATATGTCTCAACAACCTAGCATTTATATTGCCACGACCTATTGGCCGTGGTCAGAGCCCACCAGACCCTTATCAGAACAATTTTTCTTCCAAAATGCCCATTCCATCTTACTGTTCTCGAATGTGTTTCTCATCCACAGAATGTAATTACCATGATCAAATGCTTCATAACGCTGATTAATGAATAGCTTTCTCTTCTCTGTGGCAATGGATCTCCCCATTTAATTCCCACTTCAATTTTTCATGTGAAAACTCTCGCGAAGGAGGAGAACAGAGATGGTAATGGGCCCTTGGGGTCACATTAATCTTCGCCCTCGGAGAGATTTGCAGTAGGCTCAGGGATTAGGGCTTTTTGTTTTTTCAGATTAGTTGAGCTCTGTATTTATAACAATCAAGTGGTGGTGGATGGATTTGATCCCATGCCAAAGGATCATCATCATGAGGACCAGGCATCTAAGATTTAATTCAAGGCAGCAGCAGCAGTTCCTGAGCTATTTCAAAGTTCTCTACTGCTTTGCTATACTAGTCTTCTCTGCATTGCTTCTGCTGGCTTGTGCCATCGCTGGTGTATCATCCTATGTTGGTCAGTTTTTTCACCAATTCACTTGTCTTTACATAACAAGATAATCAATTGATCCAGAGTATGCTTTGAATGTCGAATACACTGTATTTTATAGACATGGCACTTGCATTTCTCCTTTGCCCATTTGCATATATTGTCCCTCTGTGACCTATTCATAATAACAAAATATCATGTTTTTCTTTACAGCCACTAAAAACCATGGAGACCATGTAATATTTATGAGGCTAAGAATTCTCAAAACAGAATTGCATTTATAGTCTTGATGTACTTTATCTCAAAAATAATGTCTCAACCTACAATATGTCTCAACAACCTGCCATGTCTCAACCTGCAATATGTTTGAAATTGATCAACCTCGGAGCTGCATAGATAGTTATGTCTCTCAATTAACTTTTGTGCTCTCATGTAAAGCAGTTGGTTTAATTAACTTACAAGCCCATCTTGTAACGTTTTAGCAGCATCTGAAGCAGTAGGAGATATTCAACACAAAGAGTATGCAGCAATTTTAATGTTGAAGTTGGCGATGCAGTCAGTGGGTAAATGAGTACACTTGTTTATAGTCATACATGAGTTCAAACTTCAAACTGTTATAAGAAAAGTCTCTGATTTTGATTTTACATGCCCACTTTTGTGAATGTTAAAGAGGCAGCAGGTTCTTGCCGGAAATCAACAGCTTCAGCAAGCCACCCACCCACCTTTCACCTCAGGTTTGACTGATTCTTCCTACTAAAGTCTTGTGCGTGTTGATATATAAAAAGAAACAATCAGGATGCCTTAAGATTTATTTTTCATGTTTATGTGGATCAACGATTCATTAAAAAATAGAATGTTCTTCTCATCTGCTTTGGATCTTGACGTGAAGGTGCTTGCAATTCATTGAGTTTAGTGGGAAAACCCTTATTGTCTATGGAGGATGTGTGCACCTTTGTTTCTGCGCATGAGCCAGCTATCATGTTTGTAGCTGGTCTGTGCCCAAGGTGTCTTAAGATTTGTTTTTCATTTTAATGTGGATCAATAATTATTTATCAGATAGATTCTATTTCTCATGTGCTATGCATTTTGACAATAATGCACTTGCAATTATTGAGGGTAGTGGGCAGGGCGCCTGGCAAGCCCTCATTGCCTATGAGGCCTGTGTGCGTCTTTGTCTCTGGGCATGGGCCAGTGGTCACATGGAAGCTCCTGAATTCCTTCATAATGAGTGCATTGTTTTACGTAATGCTTTTGGGTAGGTTATTAACAAAATTGCCTTCGTTGATTTCTTTTAATTGTCATGTAGTTCGGAAAATGAAAATTATTTTACAATGAAGGTAATACTCTGCATATTATTAAGTAATTGTGTAAATTTAAATCTCTGCAACTTGTATAGACTACAGCAAATACTGTTGCAACTAGACGAAGAACTGTTGAGAAATGATTCTGCAGATGCTACCTTGGAAGGAACCGCTCCTAAGACAAAGAAAACTATTGGGAAAATTAAGGTTCAAGGTATAGTAGCATGGCACAGGTACCAACATAAGAACTGAAGCAATGTTTTTAGGGGATTATTCCAGTTTGCACAACAAAAGAAACTAAAGATCTGAAGCACTCATTTTAGGGGATTATTCTGGTTTGCACAGCCAAAGAAACTAAACTAACTAAACTATCTATATATCTATAGCGATTCTAAATCTCTCATAGATAATTAAGTTGCGTTGGAGCCAGACAAATTGTCAAAATATAGCATTAGAGACAAATTGTCAAAAGATAGCATTAGAGAGCCCTACTGAATTATGAAATTGAGATACATGGTGGACAACATTACATGGGACTAGGGACTGCCTTGAGTGACACTTTTGGTCATACCAACATTCCCTTTCTGTTTTTTGGTATTTTTCAAGACAGCATAATTATATGTTAATGAAAGTATATGGATAGATAATCTTAGAGACTGTTTATGCATATCAGAAGATAAGTATGACTAATATTTTAAAGAGGATTTTTTTTTCATAATTTTGACATATATAGCAATTTTTACATGCTGAACCAATTTTTGGAAATTGCATGAAAATACAATGCACATATATTGGTTTTATCATGCATTTTTTTCCTTATGAAAAAGAAAGATTGCCCTCTTGTGCTGCAATTATTTCCCACTGATCTAAAATCAACATTTTTTTCCTATGAAAAAAAAGATTGCCTTGTTGTGCTGCAATTATTTCCCATTGTTCGAAAATTGATTTCCCAACCTCCGCTTTTGTTTTATTTCAAGTGCACGTAATCTTGTTTGTTATAAATGACACCAAGCTTGTTGTGTTCTCAATCATTAATAGTTTTTACATGACGCTTTTATGAGATACATCTTTTTATCTGAATCTTCAAAGCTCATGGTTATTGATATGCACAATAACAACTCTTTACATGAAATGGCATAATTATATCAACTAGCTTGTGCATTTCTTCTTATGCTAAATACATGTTATGTTATAAGCTCATTCATAAATGATGGGCTTATTATGTCCAAGGATTATAAAGGGGCTTTTCTCTCTCCTGAATTTTTACATGGTGAACCAATTTCTGCAAATTGCATGAAAATACAATGCACATATATTCATTTTATCGTTTATAATAAAATAGCATTTTTTTCTTATGAAAAAAAAAAAATTGCCCTGTTGTGCTGCAATTATTTCCCACTATTCTAAAATCAATATTTTTTTCTTATGAGACAAAAGATTGCCCTATTGTGCTGCAATTATTTCCCACTGTTCCAAAATTGATTTCCCCATACAATGACCACGACTAAAGATTGTGCTACAATTATTTCCCACTATTCCAAAATTGATTTCTGATTTCCCCATACAATGACCACAACTAAAGAATGTGCCACGACTTCTGTTGCAATTATTTCCCACTCTTCCAAAATTGATTTCCCCATACAGTGACCATGACTATAGATGCTTTCGTGTTACATTTCTTCATGTGAGGCATGGTTTGTGAAATTTGAGGATAACGTGACCTTAAACTTCTAAATTTCAAGATAAAGTGACCGTGATATTGATTTAAATCAAAGCATGCACGTAAGAGGTTGTAGGCTATAACATAACAAATCAGATTGATTTTAAAGTATTTGAGACCTCTACCATCCTAGATATAGAATTTATTGGAAATCGTTGTTAAAAGAATGACTTCAATTACAAACCATGGTTCATGTCATTTTGGAGTTTAGGATTTGCTCATCTATCGCTTTTTTAGACTTTACCCTACTCTGCTAACTAGCACACCCTAATTGAAGAAGTAGTCTGCAAGCCCTTGGTGACTGTTTTTAGATGTCGGGAGTGGAGTTTCACCATTTGATGATAAGAATGGGGCTGGATTCACAACCAACTTGAATCAATGCTCTGTGTAATTATTCAATTCTATGCTCTGATCTTCCTCATTGGTTCTATTTCCCCTCAGTGGACAGGGATAGCCCTAGTGCAACCTAATTTGAATGACAGTAAGGCAACAAAACAGGACACTTTGTAGAGGCTTAGTGATGTTTGGTCTCAATAATTGTTCTTCCTTGTTTGAATGAGTGACTACAAAGCATGACACTTTGCACAGGGTTAGTGATGTTTTGTCTCAAGAATGGTTCTTCCTTATTTGAATGACACTGCTTAGGTAGAAAAACATGACATTTTGCAGAGAGTTAGTGGTGTTTTGTCTCAAGAGTGGTTCTTCCTTATTTGAATGACATTACTCACGCAACAAAACAGGGCAATTTGCAAACGATTAGTGATGTTTTGTCACAAGGATGATTACAACATTATCCAGAGCCAGCATAGCTGGTATTAGGCTTTTATATGGATATCTTGCAGGGATGCTTGTCATATAGCCTTTATATGTTTAATGACTGCTCATGAATGAGGTGGGTGTTTTGTTATGATCTCTTGTTTCAGATACTTGACAAGAGATGTAACCATGTCTTAATCTATTTTTGTCAACCTATAAATTGTTATCTTGGAATTAGAACCCTTAGTGATGTTTTTGTTATGACAATTGCTTTCATAAATGCCCATTCATATTTCAATATTACTCCACACTCTATGCCTTACAGTGTTTCCTTTGTAACATTAATTGCAAATGCTAGTTTATAGTAATGGCCAATAACAAGATGCTGAACTTAACTAATCAAATTGTTGATTCAAGAATATTTTGAAATGGAACAGATACATCTGTCTCAAAAAAATTGACTTTCGATCTCACTCTCCTGTACATGCGAATCCTAAATAATTTTGAAATATACAATCTAGAAAAGGATGGCTGTAATGGGACCCAATATTTTCCTTTTTCCTGGCTCATTGTCCTGACGTTTGGAGAAAGGAAAAGGAAAGTTTAGTTAGAGAAATCTTTATCTGTATCTACAAGTAACGCTCCATTAACTCCATCCTACCAAACATTGACTTTTTGTATAAAATTGTCGTAATCGTGGTCTGTACAGACTCTCGCAGGATGTTTGTAGGAAGCGTCCGAAACGTGATTGGTAGGTTTTTCTTTGAAAGATGACACTAGTTGGAGGTCAAAAGAAAAACCTGAGGTCGGCGGTCCGCTTACGTGATCTTGTGACCTAAATGGCCTCAATTGTCGTACGGCTCAACGTGCTTGCCAGGAAAATGTTTGCTTACATTATAAGATTTTACTTCCGTGCCAGAATAATGTTTGCTTACATCTGAGGCGGATTGTTGAGATAGAAACGATTAAGGGCAAGGGAAGATCTTCTGCGTTTAAGGTTCGAGATCCTCAAAATATATTGGGTTTGAGTTGATGAATTGTTTGAACTCGAGCCCAATGGAAATTAAAACAGTAGAAGGCAAGAAACGGGAGGTATTGGAGCTTACGACGTATTTTATGTTTTTACTTTCAATCTGGAGAAATAGGATATTGGTCTGAAGAACTCATAACCTCTTCCTGTGATAAAAACAGGCACTGTGGCATAGTATGATGATCAACAAATGGCTTCTGCGGAAAACAAGCGGCAAAATGTTTAATACTGATCAGCCGGATAGACACAGCCAAACGCCAGAAACAGAAATAGATGGTGAAAATGTTCCAGAAATTTCACAAGTGGTATCGCCTACTCTGCCTCATCCAATAGGAATTAGAAGCCTTCTCTCCGAACGATCAACAGATAATACTCCAAGAGTTTGTGGTATTTCAATTCCAAGTAGTAACCGACCAAGACCATTAATGTTGCCTGAAAATATAGAAACACCCTGGACTCAGTACATCGATACACGCGAATATAAGTAAGACACATAAGTTTGCTAATGCCTTTGTTTATTCTGTCAGAAATTTCTTATAAACATCTATTTCCAATGAAATTTCAGAATATTAGTCACGACATGGAATGTTGGTGGGGTAATTCCGGTGAGCGATCTAGATCTGGAGGATTGTCTGAATCTGAAAGAGGAATCAGATATCTATGTGCTTGGGTATGACATGAATGATGTCTTATAAATGAATGCTGTCTTATAATTGAAGCACTTTATAATTATCGTTGAAAGGGTTGTTTTGGGTAGAATTTAGTAACGTAATTCGGAGTAAGATTGTTATTTCTTCTTGTTATCTAAAATGATTTGAGTGCAGAAATAAATTCATTATTCAAACTTAGACAAATGGTGAGTAAATCTTTCGTTCCTCATTCGGCTGCAGGTTTCAAGAAATCGTTCCTCTGAAAGCTGGAAATGTCCTCGGTTCCGAAGCCAGAGGTCCCGCCGAGAAATGGGAGACTTTAATCAGCAAAACTCTGAACAAAATCCCATCTGGAAGCGTTGTTACTCCGATGTGCTTTAGTGCTCCCGCCTCGCCTACAACGCCTGCGTTAAATCATCTGCGTAGAACAAGTTATCCTTTTCCTTTATCCAAAATGAAAAGATCAGACTACTGGTGCTCAATATTTCCTTGTTCCTGCAGATCATCGTTGACAAATGAATTGCTCGATGATGAGGCAGAGGTAGTGGAAAAACCCCTGCTGCACGAATGGTTCAGAGAATCGCGCGATATACAGCGCTACAGTAGATTGGCAAGCAAACAAATGGTGGGAATATACATCTCAGTGTGGGTCAGATCGGAGCTTAGACGCCATATCCGCGACATACAGGTTTCCTCGGTTGCCTGTGGCATCATGGGATGCCTCGGCAATAAGGTATGTTTTACTAGTGACGTTTTGGCAAGTGCGGTTTTGTTGGAGATGTTTCATGTATATATTTGGTTTTGGTTATCCATTCATAAATCAGATTTAGATGGTAGATTTTAAGACATTGCTTTCAAAATATTCTCAAAATCTACCATTTATCCTATGAAAAATAACCGGATTGAAAACAATTAGATTTTACAAACCATCAAAATATTCCCAAAATCTACCATCCAAATAAATTTTGATAAATTCAACAGTGAGATATGATGTAATGTTATTGATGCAGGGATCAGTCTCTGTGAGAATGTCTCTTCATCACACAACACTTTGCTTTATATGTACTCATTTGGCGGCCGGCGAAAAGGAAGGCGATGAACTCCGTCGAAATTCCGATGTTTCAGAAATCATGAAACGGACCCATTTTCCCCTTACTACTACTGAATTATTCGATCTCCCGCAAAACATAATCGGACACGAGTGCGTAATTTTGTATATAATCAGACGTTTCTTGTAACAATTTTTTTGTTTCTAGGTTTTTGAAGCTTAATTTCGGTTTATGTGCAGTCGAATCATCTGGTTCGGGGATTTAAATTATCGACTGGCATCAGCAAGTCCCGGAATAACTATGTCAATGATCCAAAAAGAAGATTGGGAGGCAATACTCGAATGTGATCAGGTAATTAATCAATTATTTGCAGCGAATTACAAAGACATAAATTCTTTATAAAGCTGAGTTTTAACAATTCGTGAAGCAATCCAGGTAACATTTGTTTTGCTTTTGCGCAAATATAATGCAGCTGAAAATGGAGCAAGCTGCTGGACGTGTATTTGAAGGATGGGTGGAAGGTTCCATAGCATTCGCTCCCACGTACAAATATGCCGCAAATTCTGATCAGTACTCTGCATTCATCGAAAACAGAGCTGGACACAAACGCCGTAATCCTGCTTGGTATATGTGCATACCATTGAATCTTGTTCGGTTAAAACATCTTCTTTCAGTCGAAGTAGAGCTTAAAAAACATTTATCCTAATCATCTGACTATTTAGTGCAGGTGTGATCGTATACTATGGTTTGGTAACGGCTTCAGGCAGCTTTCGTACACGAGTGGGGAATGCAGACTTTCTGACCATAGACCAGTCACAGCAGTATTTTTGGTCGATGTCCAAGTTTTAGTTAGCCATCGACAAATCCAGAAAAGAGTTGTAAAGTTGGATGACGATCCAAGAAACCTAAGCTTAATCTTGTAGTGACTTCTGTATGTGAGTTGAAAATAACCGAAACATGATTGTTAGTCTTGCTTTTTATTCTTCATGTCCATGTGTCTTTGTAGATGTGTTTATTTCAGACAACTAAAGCCAATCCGACAAGAGGTAGTGAGTATTATAACAGGTCCATGTCAGCCCGGGTATATCAGGTACTAGTGCCAATCTCCCATCAAGACAGAATTATAACTTCAAAATGTCAAACTGCTCCTAGCAGGAACCTCGTGTGGTTTTCGGAAGATAAGTCAAAATTGCACAATTGCGTTCGCCTTTTCCTTACATGTTGGCAGTTCGTTTGTTATGGTGAGTAACCTAGTTCCCACGCAAAACCGAGGGCAGTGTTAGATATTACTAGGGGAGGTTTACCGGTAAAAACCTTCTAATATGTCCATGGAAAGTTTTTCTTGTATATAACTGAAAATAGTGCCTAATATTTGCAAATAATTTATTAATACAGGGACATTATTTTGGTTCGTTGTAATTATGAGTTATTATGTATTTGCCATTCAAATATAGATGGTAAAAAGGTGTTTGACTTTTTCTTTAATTTACTTATTGATTTTGCCATTTAGTATTTATCTTTTAAAATAATTTATTAATACATGGAATTTATTTGAGTAGTTTGTGTTATGAATTATTATGTATTTATTATTGAGATTTATATGGTTATATCTAAAAAATAATCAACATCTACACTAAAGTCAATGCATCTAATGCAAGCAATCAAATAAGATTAGAAGACAACATTTACACTAGAATCAATGCATCTAATGCAGACAATCAAATAGGATTAGAAATCAACATTTGCACTCAAATCAATGCATCTAGTGCAAGTAAGCAAATAGGATTATAAACCAACATCTACACTAAAATAAGTGCATCTAGTGCAAGCAATCAAACATTATTAGCAATCAACATCTACATTGAAATCAATCTATCTAGTGCAAGCAATCAAATATTATTTGAAATCAACATCTAAATTTGAAATCAATGCATCTAGTGCAAGCAATCAAATAGGATTAGAAATCACCATCTACACTGAAATCAATGCATCTAGTGCAAACAATCAAATAGTATTAGAAAACATCTACACTGAAATCAAATCTATCTAGTGCAAGCAATCAAATATTATTTGAAATCAACATCTAAATTTGAAATCAATGCATCTAGTGAAAGAAATCAAATATCACTAGAAATCAACATCTACACTAAAATCAATGCATCTAGTGCAAGAAATCAAATAGTATTAGAAATCACCACTGTAGTGAAATCACTTTCCATCTATATCTCTATCTCCCTTGTCTCTCTATGTCACCCCGAAAACATACACACTCTTTCTCCAATCTATCTACATATCCCTCCCTCCTCTCTCTCTCTCTCTCTCTTCCCCTTCTCTCTCTCTCCTCCGCTTCTATCTCTCTTCCCTCATGCTATCCTGGCTCCCTCTCTCTCTCTCCACCTTTCTCTCTCTATTTCTTTCTTCTTATCTCCCTCTCTCCCCCTCCAACTCCATCTCCCTTTCCCTCCCTCTCTCTGCTCTCTCTCTCTCTCTCTCTCTCCCCTCTCTCTAACTATGTTACTATATGCCTCCCTCTCTCGTTCTCTCCCTCATTCTCACCATCTCTCCTTTTTTGTCTCTTTATCTCACCCCAAAACATACACACACTCTCTCCATCTCTCCCTTGTCACTCCTTCTCTATCTCCACTTTTCACTCTCTATGTATTTAGTCTTCCCTCCCTCTATCCCCCTCCCTCTCTCCTCCTCTCTTTCATGTCTACTATCTTGTACTTCCTCTCTCTCCCTTTCTCTCCTACCTCCCTCTCTCCTCCCCAATCACTCTCTCTCTCTCTCTCTCTCTCTCTCTCTAATCCTCTCTCTTCCTCCATCACTCACACACACACACACACACACACACTCTCTCTCTCTCTCTCTTCCCCCATCTCTCTCTCTCTCTCCAACTATGTTACTATATCCCTCCCTCTCTCCGTCTCTCCCCCTTTCTGTATTTCTCTCGTTATTTGTCTCTTTATCTCACCCCTAAACATACACTCTCTCTCTCCGCATCTCTCCCTTGCGAATCCCTCTCTCTCTCCACTTCTCACTCTCTATGTATTTCTTCCTCCATTCCTCTTTCCCCCTCCAACTCCATCTCTCTACCCCTTCCTCTCTCCTCCTCTCCCCCCCTCCAATTCCATCTCTCTAGCCTTCCTTCTCTCCTCCACTCTCGCAAGTCCTCTCTCTTCCTTTCTCTCCTACCTTCCTCTCTTTGCCCCCTCCAATCCCCTCACTACCTCCCTCCCTCTTTCCTTCTCTCTCTCCACCCTCCATCTTTGTGTCTCCCTCTCCCTCTCTTATCCTTCTCTACCTCTCTCACTCCTCTCTCTCTCTCTCTCTCTCTTCATTCCTCCTCTCCCCTTTCCTTCAGTTTATCTTCATCTCTCCCTTGTCACTCCCCCTATATCTTCACCTCTCTCACTCTATGTCTTTGTTCTTCTCTCAAATATATATCTAGAGTTAACATATATATCATGATATATTAATATATATTATAGTATAACAAATTTAATATTGTATTAATAAAAAATTATTAAATTTAATAATATTAATATATATAATATATTAATATAAATATTAGATTTAATAATAATGATAATATTAATATTAGGGTTAATAATGTTTTTTGCATGGTATTAATAATATTTTAGCCCATAGCCTTGGTATGTAATTAGATGTTCATTCTAATCCTATTTGATATGTTTCTATTTATTTACCATACCTCTTTATACCTCTTTTATATTTATTTATTTACCATACATCTTTTATAAATATGGTATTTGGCCCGTGGTATTAATAATTATATGTCGCATGGTATTTGGCCCACATGCTTCACCTAAATAAAACCTCTTTTTTGAGTTTTCGTAAATATAAAGAGGTTTATGGAATAAATATAAAAAGAGGTTTTATTTATTTACCATACCTTTGGTTTATTTATATTTTTATTTATTTAGTATGCCTACTTTTTGAGTGTCCTTATCACATATCCTTGTCAATTATGCCAAAATAAAGATACACAAGACAGGATAGATATATATATATATATGACTCGTAGTAAGAGACATAAACTTTATAATAATGTGATTTTTATTCATTTCTATACAGTTTTATAATAATGTGATTTTTATTAATTTCTATACATTTTTATAATAATGTGATTTTTATTAATTACTATACGATTGATTGCTATGATGCATGGTAATAAATTCTTTTTGTACCAAACAACTTATAGTGAACTAAACCCTCTCCATATTGGCATTTATTGTCTTTCTGATTTTCATTTAAATCCGCACTAGGGTTCATAACCTACTTCACCTATACTCTAACTATAAGGTTATTGAATGCCCTTGGATTTGGCGAGACACGGCTTCTAGATCTTTCGGGGTGCAGCACAACTATTAGTCATCAACTCGGTAAGAGTTCCTCATCCACAACTCTCCTTAGGGTGTATCCATCGAACGATGGATATGGAAACTCTACTCCCTATGGTCCTCATCTACAACTTACCCTCGGCATTTTCCCGTCTCCTGCAAGGGTTCTCGGCTCTAGCCTACAACTTCAGGCTCTTCGTTTAGATAGGGTTGACACATATTGAATCTCTTTGGCTTCAATACCTAATTGTTGTGACAATCCTAAGGTTCTGCTTTCTCCTGTATGTTTGTCGGAATATTTCCAAGCTCACAATTTCTGAAGGAGGCAACTAATCTGCTAGTCAAACCCCTGGTACAATGTTATGCTTTGGTTTGATGTATTTCTTACTCATTTAATCAGATACACTTTCCTATTCTGACTGTGCTTTTTTTCTTAGGTACTGCTGGAGGGTTTCAACTCTCTTAAGTTCTAGATTGATCCACTAGGTTTCGAGTCTCTACTCTGCCATTCAATATGCTGAGGTTTCCAGAGCTACAACCTTGTCTATTTGCCGGGTAATGTGTACCGTTCATGCTGTGAATACCTCTTGGGGTTACGATTTGATGAGTTAATATCCATTTCGATTTCAATTCTTGAGTTAAATTTGTGTTTCGGCTTTGTAATAATCTTAAGCTTGATCTGTCTCTAAACTCAGTTTTTGTAATGAATGGACTTTCGCTGCAAATGGGAAATTGTTATGTTGTCGTTGTTGGTTTAGATTAATCTTCAAGAATAGTTTTCCATTAATTTTTGTCTAAGTTTATGTCTAGCCGACTTCTATATGCCATAGGGTTTGTTTCTCAGATTTTCTGGGTGCTATGACAAGGTTTTCCCGTAGGGGTTACCAGAAGTCTTATGTTTATGTGGCTATGTGTTCATGCCTTACTGAGGTTTAACCCTCGGTTTCATTTAATCTATTACAGATCTACTTTTGTTTAGAACTAGTCCTTCAGAATTCTTTTACAATTGATTCTAGATTTTCCTTTGAAAATACAGTTAACTTTTATTATAATGCATTTATTCCTATCTATTACCTGAAGGTTTCAAGATTTTATTTTTATCTTGATAACTACCTTATGGTTAATGGTTATTCGATATCTTGCCATTCCAAATTTGTCTGTTAGCATTAGAAAAGGATATTTGTTACCTATCATTGGTTATAAGCAATATTAGGAGTAGTTCTTGTTTCTTGTGTGTTTGAATGGTAAACTAATCTCTCCTGAGAACCTATCTGTCTTTGTTGGCTTTGTTTTTCATTCACCAAGTAAGTAGTATAAACTACATATCTATAAGAATTTATCTCCATAGAAGGTAAATGTTAATCTTACTCTTTTAGTTTTCTTAGTGTCTTCCCCTATGGGGCTAATTCTTGACTCTGGATTTTTAAGGTTAAATTTCTTGCATTCCTATTTTTTTTGAAGGATAATAAATCTCTTACTTGAACAAAATTTCAAATCTTTCAGAAAGAAAGTAAATGTTTTCTTTAAAGAGTACATTAAATCTTTCAGCAAGACAATAAATCTTCTTTTCATATGGCACATTAAATATTTCAGCAATAAAGTAGACCTTGTACTTTATAGCACAAGGATATACTTATCTGAATATTCACTAAATCCCTGCCTCCCAATAATGAGACCAGTTATTCCAAGCTTGAGTCTCCCCCCGGCCTATTCTTCACATGCATGATGTTTCCTTCCAAGCTTGAGTCTCCCCCCGGGCTATTCTTCACATGCATGATGTTTCCTTTAAAACTATCGGCCTTCACATGCTACATCTATCTGGTCCTAACAAGACTTAGCTTCATGAAGCCGGAATAACCTATTTGACATATCATCACGGTGTTCTCATTCTCAGTTCATCCTCTTCTTGATCTTAGCTATGCATACCCTCTTAATCATTTCCTTGAGAATAAATCTTCAAGGATGTAGTTAGGGATAGGTAATCACCTACCCTAACTACTTTACATGTGAGAAATACACAATTGACATCATTAAGACATTCACTTCCTGCATATCTTAATCAAAATAAATAAATGTATAAACTTATTATTCCATTTGACTTCCCAAGTTAATTAATAATATCCATTTTGTTTGACTACAGTAATTAAATATTTACAATTACCACGGACATCACATCTCCCCCTAAGATTAAACATCGTCCCAATGTTTACCTACTACAAATAGATTTGGAAAATCCTCCTCATAACCTGTTCATCCTGTGAGGTGGCCTCCTCTCGCCCAAAGTGCTACCATTTCACTATAACTTGGGTAATAACCCATTTCCGTAGCATTACTTCTTTTTAATTGAGTATACCGGGTCCAACCAAGAACTTGCCTTCCGGTTCGACCTACACATAGTATGGAAAATTTTAGTTAGCCCTTTCCTTTGGCAGCTAACCCTTGCAAATTATTTATAATAAACAATGACCCTGATGAATCATCTAAGTTACCTATATATCCTACAATTGATTATGTGGTAGGATCATATATTATATAATATATATTATATATATATATATATATATATATATTAACACAAAAACATGAAAAACATTATCCACATGTATGAGGATGGGGAAAGCAATTTAATAAGCCACAGGTCCAATTCGAGCCAGGATTTCGAGCCAGGATTTGGAAATGACCGCACAATCGGGGTGGTGCTAAGTTGAACGTAAACATGATCTCAAACTTGAATTCATTAAAACTTCTCTTCCTATCAGCATAATTCTTTCGTTGGTCCTGAGCCGTATTTAAATTTGAGTGTACTTTTTTAAATGTATCTTCCATTTCTTTTAACATGTCAGGTCCCAACATTATTTTGTCTTCTAGGACGCCCCAATTGAGGGGTGTCCTGCACTTGTGTCCATATAATACTTCAAATGAACTCATCTACAATGATGTATTGTAATTGTTGTTGTAACAAACTCCACCAAATATATATAATCCTCTCATTTAAATGGTTGTTGCATCACATACATTCACAACAAAGCTTCCACTATTTGATTCACTCACTCAGTTTGTCCATCCATCTAAGGGTGATATGAAGTGCTAAAATTCAGTTGCTGCCTAAACCTCCAAATAAGGCTTTCCAAAGAGCTAATGTAAATTTTACATTTTGATAAAAAATTATAACCTTCAGTTTACTATGTAGTCTAAAAAAAATGTTGCATGAATATGTTGGCAATTTGAATGACCTTGAAAGTAGATTGTACTAGTATGAAATGAGCAAACTTTCTCAACTATCTACTACCACGATTATTGAGTCATTCTTATTTTTAGACTTAGGTAGTCCTGTAATAAAGTCAATGGAAATAGTTTCCCACTTCCATTCCAGAATGGGAAATGGGTGGAGTAGTCTAGCTAGGTCTTGGTGTTCTTCTTTCACCTATTCACACTCCAAACAACGAGCCAAATATTCAACCACTTCTTTCTTCATAATGGGCTAGAAATATTCCTTTTTGAGTGCAGTGATTAATTTCTAATATTCGGGATGGCCTGCATAAGGAATTTTATGGTATTTGTCTAAAATTAATTGTTTAATATTTTTCTCATTAGGTACATACATTGTTCCTCTATAAATCAAAATTCCTTCTTGATTTACCTCATATCCTAGCTGTTGTTCATTGTTGTTCATACTTTTAGCCTGTTTCCATAAAAAATTATATTCATGATACTATATTGCTACTTCTTTAATCTGCTCTTTTAAATTGTTATGAACTTCACTAAAATAGAGTTCATAAATACAATTAACTTTCTCACTTAAGGCATCCTTGACTCGATTTTCTTTTCCTTTCAAGTGCTTGATTTCAAAGTCAAATTCACTTAGGAAAGTGACCCAATGGGCTTGTCTCGAATTCAGGGTGGGCTGCTTAAAATAGTTAGTTAAACTATGATGATCTGACATTAATAAGAATTTCTTATCCATTAAGTAGCATCACCACATAGTTAATGCATGGATCACCATTGTTAGCTCCAAATCATAGGCCGAATAATTTTGTTCGTGCTCCTTAAGTTTCTAAGACTCATAGGTGATATCTCTATCGTCTTGTATTAGTATCGTCTTGTATTAGTACATCGTCTACACCTTCCTTGTTGGCATCTATATAAACAACATATTCTTTGGTTTGCAAAAGATATATCTACCATTTTTTGGTCCTGGTGATGGATCCCCTTTTGGGTTTGAAATGTCAACATGATGAATATGATATTGTGGATAATCCGGTAAATACTACACAAAACATATTCTTTATTCAGGTATGCAATGCTCAAAATAGGTGCAGTTGTAAGGAAATGTTTGAGCTAGTCAAAACTTTTTTGACAATCCATGGTCCAATTGAAAGTTTTCCCTTTCTTTTGGAAAGAGGTAATGGGATATGCCACATGGGAAAAACCTTCAACAAATTTCCTATAGTATCTGGCTAGATCCATAAATGATCTTATATCAGCTATGTTATTTGGCACTCGCCATTCCATTATATTTTTTATCTTCTCTGGGTCCACAACAATTCCATCCTTAGTGATAATATGCCCTAAATATTTAATTTTCTCTTTAAAGAAATCACATTTGTTGTACTTGGCATACCATTGATTCTCCCTCAAGATTTGTAGGACAATTCATAGGCACTCCTTATGTTCTTCTATATTTATAGAATAGATCAATATATCATCAATAAAAATCAGTACAAACTTATGAAAATATTGATGAAAAACATTGTTCATTAAACACATAAAGGTCATTGGAGCATTAGTTAACCTGAATGGTAACACAATGAACACATAATGTCCATAGAGAGTCCTAAACATTGCCTTGGCTATATCTTTTTTCCTTTATTCTAATCTAGTGGAACCCGAGCGAAGATCAATTTTTGAAAATACTATAGCTCCCTTCACTTGGTCAAATAATTCATCAATAATAGGTAAAGGGTATTTATTCTTGACTGTCAATTTTTTTAGCTACCGATAATCAATGCACAATCACAAGGTTCCATATTTCTTCTTGATGAAAACCATCAGAGTTCCCCAAGGTGATACACATGGGCAGATATACTTCTTATCAAGTAGCTCTTGTACATGCATTTTTAATTCTGTTAATTCTGGTACTCTCATGTGATAAGGCGTTCGGGATACTGGGGCATCTCTAGGGATCAACTCAATAGTAAAATCTATATCCCTCTTTGGAAGCAGTCCCAAATCCTCAGAAAATATGTCTGGAAAATTTTGTTCCACAAGTATATTTTTTAAAGTAACATGGTTTTCCATAAAATTAGTATACCCTACCTATATTGCATAAATTTGACATCCTTTTCTGATACATTTTGCTAATTGAGAAGGTATTGTTGGTCTTAATTTTAGTGTTCTTTGTATACCCTGAATTTCCTACCGTATTCCTTCTTCATCCATGTATTTAATAGCTTTGTCTTTATAGTTAATGAGGGGCCAACATTTCTCTAGCTAGGCCATACCTATTAGGACATCATATGATCATAAAGGTAAGATGTTCAATTATGTCGTACTAGGCTGATGATATAGCTTTAGAGGGAAATTGCTAACTTTAGCCAATAACCTTCTCTTTTCTCCTGTGGTGAGTTGTACTAGCCAAGGGTTCTTAAACTTGACATCTTGTAAGCAACATTGTTCAACCACTTTGGGACTAATATAACTCAAAGTAGCTCATGGATCAATCAAAATAGATACAGTTTGGTCGAAGATCTTACCTTCGAATTCTACCATTGATGGTTGGTACTCTGCGTGATGATCTTTGAGGGTAGTGTTGATTTTAGGAATAATCCTCACCACTTCTCCCACAATTGATGCTTCTTATATCTGCACAGCTTGATCATTTCCCTTATGGTACATGCAATTTTTAACATAGTGTGGTCCTCCATATTCCCCGCACTGTACTGGGGGTCTAGCAGCTCTTTCCACTTCAGTTTTACCAAATTTCTCATTTTTTTTGGACTCACTTGGAAATTTGAATCTAGGCTGATTTATGCTCACATTTCTAGTTGGTTGACCCTAATGGAGTCCTTTCTTGACAACAATCTTATTTCCTTTGCTGCCAGAGGTAAAATTAATTCCCTTTTTATCAGTACATCTCATTCCTCCATCTCTCTTTTTCCTTTTTTGAAGATAGCATATACGAGCCTTTTGTATAGCTTCATCCATGGTCTTTGAATTGTCAAATTTGAGAATTTCTTTCATGAATAGCGGAAAACTACTGATAAATCTTTGTACCTTTGCTTTTTCTTCCCATATGTAGGGAACATATCGCATTAAGGATGTGAATTTTGTTATGAACTCGTCCATATATAATTGACCCAGTTGAAGGTCATGAAACTAGTTTTCCTTCTCATCGTAAAATCTTTTAGTTAAATATTTTTCCTTAAAATACTTTTGAAATTTTTCCCATGTTACATTCTTCTCATTTACTCCACGTACTGTGTTCACCTCCTCCCACCATAAGGTGACTTTTCCTTGGAGTTGATAGATAGCTAAGTGAACCTTTAGATTGTGATCATATTCATACAAATGAAAATACTTATTCATATCTATAAGCCACGCTTCAGCAACCTCCTCCTATTTGCCATCAAAGAGGGGAGGTTTTATTTTTTGAAATTATCCTTGTAACTCGATTTTCTGTCATTTCTTCTTTTTTTGATCTGATACATTGTCATATTCTTCCTCTTGATTGTCTTCATCACCTTCCATTTCTGGATTTTCAATTCGAAATTCTTGATTACCAATCATGTTCCCATGTTCAGGACTGGGAATTGGTTGTCACTGATTTTGTCTATCGGAAAACTCTTCATGATCTTCTCTTGTACCTGCATCAACCTTTCATTGTCTGCTTGCAACCTGGCCATCTCATCCTTCAATTCTTGTATAGTTTCCAACATGGCAGCATTGTTATTGATTGGCTTCTCCCTCAACTGTACTCACACCTTGGGTTTGACTTCTGGAAAGGATAATGGTCTTGTTCCTATCACGGGTTTGTGTGATTTAAGTCCAATCCTCCTCATGCTGGCTACTTTTCTCTCTCTGTGTATGAACATCACAAATGTTGTTATTCGTTCATTCTCCAAAGGTCTCATATTTGCAACTTGAGCACTCTGATATCACTTGTCACATACCCTTGTTAATTATTCCTAAGTAAAGATACAAAAGACACGAGACAATATTTTAGTTTTACTTTATATCACTCTTAGTTAAAGACACAGACTTTATAATAGTGTGATTTTTTTCATTACTATACAGTTGATTTCTATGCTTACATACACATGGTAATAAATTATTTATGTACCATAACAACTTACATTCAACTAAACCTTGTGCATATTGGCATTTATTGTCTTTGTGATTTTCATTTAAACCGGCACTAGGGTTCATAGCCTACTTTGCCTATACTATAACTATAAGAATATTGAACGCCACTACATTTGGCAAGACCGGGGTTCTGTATATTTCAAGGTGTAACACAGTTGTTAGCCATGACCTCGGTAAGTGTTCCTCATCCACAAATATCCTTCAGGTGTACCCATAACAAGGTGGATATGGAAACTCTACTCCTTATGGTCCTCATCTGCAGCTTAGCCTCTACATTTTCCCGTTTCCTGCAAGGGTTCTTGGATCTAGCCTACAATGTCAAGCTCTTCGTTCAGGTAGGGTTTACACTTATTGATTCTCTCTGGCTTCAATAACTAACTATTGTGACAATCCTAAACTTCTTCTTTCTCCTTCAGGTTTTCCAGAATCTTTGCCAAGCTCACAATTTCAGTAGGAGGCAACTAATCTGCTAGTTAAACCCTAGGTACAATGTTATGCTATGGTTCGATGTATTGCTTAATCATTTTACCAAATAGACTCTCCTATTATGATTACATTTTCTTTCTTAGGTACTATTGGAGGGTTTCAACTCTCTTTTGTTCTAGATTGATTCACTGGGGTTCGAGTCCCTGCTCTACGATTTGATATGCTGAGGTTTGTAAAGCTACAACCTCATGTGCTTGATGGGTAATGTGTATCGTTCATGCTGTGAATACCTCTTGGTGTTATGATTTTGAAGAGAGGAGTTACTATCCAATTGGATTTCAATTCTTCAGTTAAATTTGTGTTTTAGCTTTGTAATAAACTTAAGCTTGATCTGTTTCTATAAACTCAGTTTCTGTAATGGATGGACTTTTGCTGCAAATGGGAAATTGTTATGTTGAAATTTTTGGTTTGGACTAATCTTCAACAACATTTCTCTAATTATTTTTGTCTAATTTTATCTCTAACTAGTTTTTATATGCCACTCGGTTTGTTTCTTGGATTTTCTGGGTGCTATGATAGGGTTTTCCTGCAGCGGTTGCTAGAAGTCTTATGTTTATTTAGCTATGTTTCCATGCCTTACTGAGGTTTAACCCTCAGGGTAATTAAATCTATTAACAATCTGTTTACGTTTGGAACTAGGCCTGCAAGGCTTCTTTTACAGTTGATTCTAGATTTTTCCTTTGAAAATACAGTTAACTTTTGTTATAATGCATTTCTTCCTATCTGTTATCAGTACCTGAAGATTTCAAGGGTTTATTTTTATCTTGATAATTCTACCTTTTAGATAACGGTTTCCTGATATTTTTTGATTCCGAATTTGTTTGTTAGCATTAGAAAATGATACTTTTTACCTGTCGTTGGTTATAAGTAATATTAGGAGTAGATCTTGTTTCTTGTGTGTTTGAACAGTAGACTAAACTCTGCTCAGAAGCTATCTGTCTTTGTTGGTTTTGTTTTTCATTCACCAAGTAAGTTGTATATGCTACATATCTATAAGGGTTTATTTCCATAAAAGACAAATGCTACTCTTACTCTTTTAGTTTCCTTAATATCTTCCCCTATGGGGCTAATTCCTAAGTTTGGATTTTCAAGGTTAAATTTCTTGCATTCCTATTTTTTTTGAAGGAAAATAAATCTCTTACTTGAAAAGCACTTTAAATATAACAAGAAAGTAAATCTTTTCTTTATATGGTACATTAAATATTTCAGCAAGACAATAAACCTTCCTTTCATACAACATTAAATCTTTTAGCAATAAAGTAGACCTTCTACTTTTACAGAACAAGGATATACTTATTTGAATATTTGCTAAATCCATGTCAACTTTTTAATTCCAGTCTCTAAAGTCACTTTCCAATTTCTTCCCAGCCATGAGACCAGCTATTCTAAGCCCGAGTCTCCCCCCACGCTATTCCTCACATGCAAGATGTTTTCTTTAAAACTATCGGCCTTCACTTGCTACAAATATCTGGTCCTAACCAGACTTAGCTTCATGAAGTCGAAATGACATGTCTAACATATCAGCATGGTGTTATCATTCTCAATTCATCCTCTTCTTGATCTCAAGTATGTATACTCTCTTGATCTTTGCCTTGAGAATAAATCTTCAAGGAAGTAGTTAGGGATAGGTAACCGCCTACCCTAACTACTTGACATGTGAGGAATGCATGATTTACATCATTAAGATATTCACTTCCTGCATAGCTTAATCAAAATAAATAAATGTATAAACTTATTATTCCATTTGACTTCTAAGTTAATTTATAATATCTAATTTGTTTGAATGCAACAATTAAATATTTACAATTACCGGGGACATCACAGTTCGTAAACCACTTTATTTTTTAAATGTATATTTTGTTTATACATTATAATAATTAGGTGATTTAAAAAAATCTTAAATCTTAAATCTTAAACATTACATTTATGTTTACATTTTTATGTGAGATCTACCCCCATACTGAGATGTAGAGTGCCTCTCGGCACAATCAATTTAATTAAAAAAAAAATGTTAAACTGGCAATGAAATACTATAAGGGAATATCATATGGATGAAGAGTATAGATTTAAAATTTTTGATATATTACATGATGTAACTATAGCCCATTTTGAGTGAAAAATAAACCTTAATGTTAAATGTCATACAATCAACCAATCTACTCGAAATAGAGGCATGTACAACTGCCTTCCCAAGTGCTCAATCCAAACTCAATACTATCTGACTTTAAACATTTGAATAATCTTGAAGCATGTCAGGCTCAAATACATCTAATTGAATGAGGAAAATTTGGAATTTGTGATGTATTGAACTAAAACTTTACCAAATTAAATGTTATGCTAGTGAAAAATGCAAAAACATGTGTTCGAGAAAGCTATGTGCCTAATAAGAAAGTCAAAATACAATAGTAAAGCTTGTCAAAATTATTGTTATTATATCATTTAAAGGGTTTCCAACTCAATACCATGGAATTTAAAAATTATAATTGCTAAGTCATAACTCACACAATTAGTCAAAGCAACAATATTAAGTTTGTCAACACCACTGATAATAGATCATTAAAATATTTCGAGCTCATTATAATGGAATTTAAAAATTATATTTGTTAGTCATAACTTCTTATGCAAACAATGCATAGACAAAATGGCATGAACATTAAGATCCCGAAGATGAGCCACGTACTTAGTGAAATGTATGTCCATAATAAAAGTTAGTGATAGAAAAATGAATTCTGTCTCTATTGACTTTTTAGAATAACTAAGTACATTTTTTCTAAAAATGCAAATGAAATAGCAACCCACTATTTGGTGAGATGACTTGACAACCCATAAACATGCCTATACATATATGTTGAAAAATAAATGTTATTATATAAATGAATTTTGATGTGATTATCGCCAAAAACATGTCTCATAATCTTAAAGTTGTAATAAGTTGAGGTCATTAATTTTCTATATATATATATATGATATTTAAATAAAACAAACTCTTGTAAACATAACTTCTACAAAAATTGATATACAACTCATTTACTATATTTAATGTAAAAATGAAATACATTTATATTTATAATTGGAAGATAAATTCATCCCATAACATATTTATTTTGAAGATCAATAAATTGATAATATTAATTAAATTCGATATATCATATCTATACCCCTAATTGGAGTGTCAATGCTGATGAGATGAGGATGTTGGGAGTTGTGTCCACCACGTCACAATTGTAAAGTGCATTAAAACCATGGAGGGATTTGGAAGGAGTGTGTTCGAAGTTATATGTTGGTTTAAAATTAGTAGCATCTTTATATGAGTGTAAAAATGGAATATTTCATAATATTGTAGGAGCATGTTGGAGTGGAGATGAGGCTTGGACATTGACCTCCATTTGTTGGCTATTTTTTAGTTCCGAGGAAGGGGTGGTCTTGGTACTCTCGAGTGCGAGTATGTCACAACAAACCTTTAATGGCATTTGATATTGCTGTCAATTGTGAGGCTTTAGGTTCTATGTTGGACTCATGAGGGTGCTAATTTTTTTTCTTTTGTAATTTTTTGATTCCTTATCTTGGGTTATTTTCTTTGTGGGTCTTTCAATACGTGTGGAGTAGGTATTTGTTGTTGGGGTTAGTTCACGAGTTTGTTAAAGTTCAGTTCTTGGTATAGGTTAGAGGTCGACAAGCCATTATTTTTCTTTGATGTATCTTTTTTTTAGGTTTCAAGTCTTTGGGGTTCCCTAAGATATGAAGTGTTCGTTGTTTTTAGAATCCAAGAGTTTTTTGTGATGATGTTCATCATAATTGTGTCGGGTTACCTTGTAATTTTTTTCACTTCTTTGTTTTTGTATTGTATTTGAGGTCTTGTGTTATATCTAGGCATATTATGGTGTTCCATGGTATTGGGTTGTTAGGCATCTACCGAGGGTGGTGAATCTCCAATTTTCCCTCCTGTCAATTTAGTGGAATTTGAACCATTCGTTTGGAGATTTGGTGATGACTTAGTGGGATTATGGTTATGCTATCAAAGTGTTGTGTCTAGTTCCTTTTCTTGTTATTTTATAGGTCACGGTACTTATAATGAATACCCAAAGTGTTCTTGTTATTTTGGAGGTTGTGATATTTATAATGGATACCCAAAGTGTTCCCTCTCTATTGCATATATGTATCCTAGCATTGTAAAGGTGGCAGTGCATCTTTGGGCTAATGGAACACGTAATTCAATGAAGTTCCACTAGGGTGCTACAGAATTAAGTTTGGAATCAATGACAATCCAATTTAGATTCATAGCTCCTTGAGAATGTTTCAAAGTGAATTCCAAAGGTTTTTCCTGTATAAGCTAGATTCCCATGAGGCTCACGTAGAGGGTTACATAGTCAATGAATCTAATAGTGGAGATCTTATGGACCCTCGAGGTTCAAGTAATCATGTGCTCGCCACAATTTCCTCCTCATAATGATTCAAATTACCACGAACTACCAATGTTGGTGGGTGTCCATGTTTAACAACCATATCCATGCTATGGAAAGAGCATTAAATATGTGTAAATATTTTTAATCATTTTTTTGGGCAATCGTTAAATAATAATTTTAATTGTTTTGTAAAAAAATTGTTTAGATAAAATTTTATGTTATTTAACAATTCTTAAACCAACAAAATTATAAATTAGATGATTGGTAAATATCCATAGGTATCCATAGTTATTAATTCATAATCAACATCAAAACACTTATACATCTCCCATTACTATATAAGATAAAATAATAATAAAAACTAAGTAATTATTTTTTTGTTATTCATTATTTAAATTGCATTATTATTATATTAAGTATGGGGGTTTACATAGTGCATTATATTAGATATCATTTTGGGGATTCAACTGTGTTACGTGAGTTCATTCACGTAAATGGAAATGGTCATACTTGAATGATTACTAACTCAGTTGAATCCCCAAATGATATCTAATTATTATTATTATTATTATTTATTATATAAAAAAGAATATATAAATTAAACATATATACATTTTAAAAAAATGGAACAAGATTCTTAACCAAGGAGATTTAACCGCACTCTATAATGGATATTATTAACTTGTAAACAATATTTTTTACAATACCATGGTTTATCAATACAACATGCCCAATAAACCATAATTCACTTCATGTCACATCTTTTTTAATTAATCAATTTAACTAAAAGGGAAACAAAGACACAACTACTTTGGAGATAAATCTCAAGCTTTGATTTCTCCATACCTCTAAAAATATTTCATGGAATAAATCCCTACCATGCACATAATAATTGTTCATAGCTAAATTAATGTTTTGGAAGCTCTATTTTAAAATAGAAATTCCTATTGACATAAATATGAAAAGTTTAACTTGATGTTTTTTATTTTTTCTTAGGCTAATATTCATACTAGATTTGACTCAGTGACCATTTCATAGAGAGTGCCTTGATAATGTGTCCATTGACCATCAATCCAAACCCCTATGGAATAAACAATTATATGTTTATTTACAACAAGAACTTTAAATACATTGTAATTTTCATATACATAAATAAAATAGCCAGGAAACTCCATTATGCATAAAAACACTTAATTCATAAAATTCTTAAATTAAGAAAATAAATCATAAAATTAACTAAATTTTTATTTTATTTTGAATTATTTTTATTATTAACTATAAAAAATTAATATATGAGCTAAATATATATACATTTTAAAAAAAATGTAACAAGTTTTTTAACTATGGAGATTTAGTTTATCATGCAAATTCATAATATGTAAATAGTTGTTGTTCTAATATCATGGACTAATACCATAGCTTGTTAATACCACATATCCAAAATACTACAACTTAAATTCATATGGCACGTGACAAATATTATTGATATTTTACAATAGTTTGTAAAATTATTGATAACTAAATTAAAATTTAAAAATTCAAATAAACGTATTGATGTAAATATTTCTTAATTAATTATTAAATAACCATTTTGAAAATGTTATAAATAAATGTTTATTGTAAAATGACAATGACCATCATTTTATTACAAAAAATCAGAACAAATATTTCATTCATGTGGAAAATATAGAGCTACACAAACAACCTTAAAAATCATGGAAGCCCTCTAATAAGAATATAATATCTCATACTACTTATTAGAAATCACCCTCTTTTCCTAATAGAGAGTAACACCTTCATGGTGGACTTTCTTCTCTGGATATCAGAGAGTAGATGCTTCTGACCCTTCTTGAATAACTCGTGCACAAACTCGCAGTGCCCTTGAACTACCTTTTGAAATCCCTACATCATTTATTTTAAACTTTTAGCCCTACATAATTTATTTTTTAAATTAATTGAAAGTTTATGTGATTTGAATTGCGTTGATATTTTCTTTCAAATCCCCTATAAATTTGGAATCATCAAGTCTAGCTCATATTTATTTTAGATGAATGATTAAAATCTAAAACCACCTTTGATTCATCAGATTTTCATCATTCATTCAATTTTCATAATGATAACTACAGTTATGATGACAAACCTTAATACTAAAAATATCAATGTGATGGATCGAGTAGAAAAAGCTCAATCACCAACCCTATCAACCACATTAACACACCCACATTTTCTTTCGCTTGCACTAATCATCAGTTACATTAAATTAAAAGAATACTTACATAAGTATTGATCTATCGAAAAAAGCTAGAGAAATTGGTGTGGTTGAAATAACATAGTAGTATAGATGTGGAGAACTCTTTGGGGCACCATACCACAAAATTTTTGTTATGGTTTCCCCATGGAACAATGCAGTCTATGGAGGGATCATCCACAAAATAATACGTCTTCACCAAAAATCGGGTAGCCACGAGCCTCCCTACATCCCTATCACAATTATCTTCGATTAGGATTCTAGTGGCTTTGGTAGCATCTCGATCTGTTGCAGCCTTGCTAATAGTATTCATATTGTGAAAGTGAGCTAGTGAGTGATCTTCTTTTTCCATGGTAGCTCGTATTTGAGATGAGAAGTGAGAAAGCTCTAGAATCTCCCAAAACGGGAGCATATTCTTGGTCATATGGGTTTCAATAGGGAGGTAGTTATTATTAACTAACTACTAATGAGAAATTATAATTAATTAGTAATTGACTATTAATGTGATGGGTGACTATTTTTTAATCATCTAACGTTAAATTTGAAGGTACAAGGTGGTGCAAGGTGGCACCTAGGGGAGTCTTTCTCAAAGGGAATGTATTATGTCGTAAATATTATATTGATTTAATGTATTAATATGTTAATGCAGAATTTATTATGTCAAACTATAATTATTAGTCAAACATTTTAGCATGATGTGATTTAGTGATCAAATTTGAACAACTATTTTTTATTTCAAGAGAAATTGTGTGGAAATAAAGAGCCCAGGGAAAAAGGAAACTACTATAGTATAAGGAGGTGATCAACCACAATATTGAAAACCAAATTATTTCTATGTCTTGACTAGGATTAAGAAGAAAATAAGCATTTCCAATGTTAGAACTAATTCTCATGAGCTTCATACTGAAATTGATGTTGGTCACAAAGAGTTTGCCACGGTGTGATCCTAGGAGGGTTGAAAATGAAAAGAATTTTCTCTTAGATTTTCTATATTACACTCACATTCTATCTAATATATTTGATTTTCAAAAATATTGTCACACTACCAACCTTCTTGACCTTTCCACTCAACAAAACTATGGTGATATGGGAAGGTTCTCTCACTTCTTTTTCAGCATAGAAATAAAATATTAAAAAATTCTAATTAATCTCTTACCTTATTAATTTATATAGACCACATAGGTCCTAGTGTACATCCATCATCATCATCATCATCATAAAAATAATTAAGCACATGTTTTTATATATCATATTAACTGAAAAATTATAAAATAATATATCGATTTGATGTGTTAATATGTATGGATTTTATTATAAAAAAATTAACATGAAAAAAATTGGAAATTGAAGTTATGATGTAGTTGTGTAATGTGTAGTCAAACAACCATGTATGATGTGGTTTAGTGATCAAATTTGAAATTCTATGTTTTATTTCAAGTGGAAGCATATATTTTTGTTAGCTTTTTCAGAATGGAAACTGGCAAAAATACTTTAACAATGGTAAGAAGAATTAATATTTCATAAGCACACTTGCTTAGTTGATAATCAATAACGATATACATATAAATACATAAGTTCAATTTCAAGATAGAGAAACTATCTTTATCATACAATAAACTGGGTTGAGAAAATCTCAAAACCTCACACCAATATAGGAATCTAGTTACTGGAGAATACCTCTTAACCTAACTAGATCTAATAACCTCCTAAAGACTAGGAACATAGTCCTTGAACTAATGAGAAAACCAAAGGAAAATAGGAGTTATATTCTCTAACAGTCCATGCTAACGACTACTTGTATTGATCTTGATTAAGTGTAATTGTGATCCACCTGGGCATTTATAATCATTAACAAAAATTTTGATGTCCCTATAAAGAAAAAACTATCCATCAAAATGCATGGGTAGCTAGCCACTACAAACATCAATCTACTAGTATGTCATTCATGTATATGGTTCATTTAACCATCATATTCTTGTACATGTACTTCTACCTATAATTTTAAATTTAACTCCCCCCTGTTAGCTACCTATACCAATAGGTTTCATTTTTCATGATTGGCAGGGGAAGTGCCAATATGATCTACTTCGGTGATACAAAGATCTCATATTATTGTGGAAGAAATATACTTACATTTGGTTGATGCTGCCCTACTTCTGAATAGGTGATCCAACAGCCTAAGCTGGGTCATGCCATGTTTCAATTTTTGTTGTAGATTAGAGAAAGGAATCTGTCCAAACAGTTCAATCTTGGCAGGTAAAGTAGATAGGTAGAGAATGAAGGTTCCCAACTGCTTAATCTGGGGCCTTGGAAGCAATAAGGGTAGTTTTAGATAGAAAATCAAAAGAAAACGCCAAAGGAAAAGAAAAGGCACAGAAGGGTTTGCAAGTCTAAGTGCACCCTCCTTGGAGTAACAAAAAATTCTAGGCAATAGAGTGGGTAGGTAGATGGGATTGTAGAAAGCATGGTTTATGGCATTTCACTGGCCTAAGCAAAGGTAAAAACATGGTGCCAGTGCAGATTTCCTATTTCAACAGTCTTACAACAACTTAATGAAGCATGTCTAACTTCCAGATTACCCCCCATCACATTCATGGCTAACATCCCTATGCCACCTATGTTCATGAAAGAAGTCAAAGTTTTTTGTTGGTTCTTGTTTCTTTA
>APFE030169565.1:44748-127375 GCA_000404065.3 Pinus taeda
CTGAAACTTATAACTAGCCTAAAATCTTCACAAAACAGAGCTAAAACTTAAAGAGAGAGCCCTCTCTAATTATAGGTAGGCTAGGACCTATAGTCCAAAGCTTGGTTAGTGGTTACCCCGGCTGTATTCCCTTGGGAGTCATAGGGAACAACCTGGGTGTTAACATAAGGTACAAAATTTTCTTTCTCACCTGCATCATGGCGTCTTGTTTTATTCATCTTCCTTATGTCTTGATTCCTCATCATATTCTTACAACTTCCCAATGTCTTATTCAAGTGACTGAAACTCCTCATACTCAATATGATCTTTAAATTCTAGTTGTAGTCCACTAACAAATCTCTAAACTTTGTCTTATCATTCTTGAGATATGGTATATACCTAAATAATTCCAATAACTTGGTTCTATACTCCTAATTCGTCATCGATCATATCCTTATCTCATATATTTCCATGGTTTTACTATGATAATACCTCTCTCAAAAATATTTCTTCTTGGAAAGTCTCTTGAATTCATGCCAACTCAAATCCTCTACCCTGATATATCTAACCGACTTCACATATTCCCACCAGATGTATGTTTTCCCTTTGACGCTAAAGATAACTATTCTAACTTTCATATTCTTTATGGAACCATGGAGATTAAATAACTTATTCATCGTAGGTTACCATGCATCTTCATCTTCTGTATTCTCCAAATATCCATCAAAGGTAGGTGGCTTGGATTTATTTAACTCATCTCACAAATATCCCCTATCACTCTTCTTGTAAGGATGATAACTATTTTCCCCATGATACCTGTCAGAACCAGAACTAGAATAAAACCTATTTCCATCATCTCTCTTATCTGGTGTATCTAAGAATCTACCATCTCTGATCATGTATTCTATTTCTAAATTCTACCTGTAATGACACCTACTTCCATATGCTCCATTAGGTCATGTTCCTGTCCATGATTGATCCTAAACATCCCTATCTTTGTAGATCTAAAAAAATCTAAATGATAATTGCATTAACCTCTTCTTGTTTCTCTTGTCCCTTAATTATTGTGTCATTATCTACTTTGCAGCTGCTCATTTCTACCTTGAAACTTCTCAATGTGTCTATTATGTGACGAGAGTACCTATCACCATGCTCCTCATATGATCTATAAGGATAATCTCGTGAATTATATTCTACCATCTTAGTATTCATCTTTTCTCTTCTTCCTGCAAGTATGTCATGTCAGCTAAACCAAAATAAAAACATAACCAACATACCTCAGTATAGTTCAAGGGAGAATATCTCGTCTATACGATCAACGAGATTAGAAAAATACATGTATAATCATAATCATAACAATATATAGACATCATTTAAATCATTACCTAGTTACCATGCATGACAATACCAAATGCATACCATGTCCTCATGCACGAAAACAATGCCCACAATAATGTATGCATAATAACATATAGACACTTACATGCATAAAAAATGCATATGTAGTTGACATGAATTCATAACGGACACATCCCAACAACAACTCCTTCAACTCATACATGACCACAATATTGTAACAATGACCATCACCATGCATATGACTCAAGCACATATACAACCTACATGCATGCATGACAAAAAATTACATCCATCTAGTCTAAGGGGTGAGCCATGCTCTGATACCCCTGTATAACAGCCTCCTCCCACATTTACCCAAGCTAACTAGTCGACCAAGGTAAACATGTGACAAAGAGTTACTATGGTATGATTCAACTCCCTATATATAGTTAAGGAAGTGGAATGGACAGACCAAAAAGAATTTGACCTTCCTTACAAGCTACAAGACCCCCAAGGGCTAACCAACCTCTCTAGCTATCAAACCCTTGAGTTACCTTGAATTCTAACTGAACTAGACCCCTAGTGGCTCTAATAACAATCCCTACATGTGACTAAAACACTCCCACAACAATTCCTTTATGAAATTGCAGTCCTTCTTAGGTAGTTCTATGCTAGTGACTTGTTGAAGGCTTGAAATTCTCTTCCCACAATAGTATAAGGGAGACCACCCAGTCCAAACCTTAACACATTTCCTTTTCCATTTGGAATGGTGGTCCCAAGTGGTTAAACTAGGTCTAGTTACCTTCTCAGTATTTCTACCAGCTTCAAGTATGAACTTTACTTACCAATAGAGAAGACACATCAAATCAACTCTCTTGCTCATCAGGCAAGAGATTTGTGGAGCTATAAAAATGGTCTCTTTCACCTCTAGTTACCTCACATTAATATGTCAATCCGGGAACATTTTGTTATTTCAAAGAGTGTCTCATTCTGAGGCTATCATTTGCCAGAGTAATGCTAGTAGCACAATGTTTGAAAATACAAGAGTAAATGGATGCTTGTTTACAGGTTAACTACATCAAAAGATTAAATCACACGTTCAAAACATTAAACAATTTATCAGTCAAGGGTTCGGTTGCAATAACCCATCCCTTTGGAAACTGATGGAAAAGAAAATCAGAGAACAGATCAGGGGTCTAGGAGCTGGATAGCAGATGCCAATGCTTACTACAGTGTGAGATCATTCTTCACACAAATAACAAGAAATGGAATGGTAGATAAGAAATGAAACGGCAAAGAAATCGAACAACAATGAAATGGAACATCAATTCTGAAACGAAACAACAAACCCAAAATGGAACAGCAAGTGTGAAATGGAACAACAATTCAGGAATAGAACAGCATTAAGGAAATAGAACAACAACTAAGTCTAATAAGCCGTAACATCTTAGTCTATCAAATCAATTGCATTAATCATAACCTACAGGAACCAAACGTCAACCCTTCACTCTTAAATATGTACACACAAATGGAACAACACTGCTTATTGATACATTATGGAACAGCACTGAAAACCATATATACACAACATACTCAAATAGTAATATGATTCAGTTATCACCTCGGTTAGAAAGAATACGATTGCATTTCAAGATAGAACAAAAGCATTCAAGAATCCAACAATCACAAAGAACAAAACTTCCAAGATGAATTATGTAATGTTAAGGAACAAGCGCACAACACAAAAGCTCTGTAATGGAACAGAAACAATATTCTGTAAAAACTAACCGTATTATATCAACACCTAAAAGAACAATAATATGATGCAGCGTCAATACAATAATTTTGTCTTTAGAAACCTTAATGGATTAAACACAACAGAGCATGTGATGTAAACTTTATAAAACACATCAGATTACCAAATCACGTCGATAAGAAAACCACACAAAAACAACGCGCAATGGTACAAGAGCAAGTGTCCTCCAGGGCCGGGCCCTTAGCCTCGAGGGGTAGACTACTTGAAGCTATTCCAGAATCAAAGATGAAATAGTAACCAAGTTGTATTAATGCATCAAGTAAAATTACAGTAGAGCAGTTCTTAACAAGGCACGATGATCAAAGTTTTGATCTTTAAAAGAAATTACATAAAGGCATTCTCGGGATGATCCATTTTGATTTGGTTTGCATGCGGTTTCCCATCGAAGGGAGAGTAGTTAACCTGTCTTTTTATTTACCTTTAGAGCAGAAACTTTTCATTTTTTCTCCTTCCTGCATAAGGAAATGACAATTGTTAGCGTTCTCGTCTTGCACATTAATCTCACATGTTTTATTACAATTCCTTATCGTTTTCTAAGCTCATGATGCAAAAAGGCTTGTAAGTTCTAATGAAAAGATACTGAAATAACCATCAAAACATACCTTCTTTACTACTCTACACACCCCCTACTTACCCTTTTTCATGGCCTCATGAAAACATTGTAGTTGACGTGTAAGGCAGTGACTAAGTAGGCTGGAGATGGAATCTCATGCAAAGGCCTACAGCCATGATACGTAACTAGGTAGTCAAAGAAATGGCCTGTCTGACCCTCGGGCATCTCATACAAGGTTTGGTATCCGGGTGCAGGATGCCAAATAATTGGACTCTTGAACCTATATCCTAACCAGGACGACCCTGCCCTCAAAACAATTTCACCATAGAGGGGCAAGCGGTTGGAAGCTAGTTTAAAATTCTCATACTTAAATGGTTCTCTGAGCTGGATATTCAGATTAGATATTCGATATCAGAATTTAGCTGCATCAATGACGTGGTCTTTGATAGAGGAAAAGTATTCTAATCCATGCCGAATGATTGCCTCATGCATGGGTCCTAATGCTTCAATGACTCCTGGAGTCTTCAGGAAGTTTCTATGTTTCCTCCATAACTGTACTGGATCCCTAGGCTCGGCTCTTATCTACAAATCTAATCCGTTTTCTTTTCTTTGGAAAGCATTATAGGCTTTGAGCCATTTAATTTGATTAACTGCAAATGACATAAATGCCTGTAATTGAATGTCCCCAACAAAAGGGCTAGGGTTCAGCTCGGTCTCCTGTTCTAGTACAAGGGTATGTAAATAAAATTCACACAGTAGTCTCTGAACTTTTACCGCGTAGTGCTTACAACAGTTTATGAAATCATTTATGGTGTTAATTTGTATGGGAGCACCTGCTTTAATAGCCTTTATTTTAAATTGCAAATATCTTTCCATTAAAAATAAGGCATATTTCTTAGTAGGGACTCTACATGCTAGGACGACATTGTATAAAGAACACAAGGTATCCATATGTTTGATAGCTACATCTAACCTATGGGTTACCTTCACAACTTTCTCTTATTCCTTTTTGGCACCCTTCAAAGACTTGGCTTTCGGATAGATTGACGTTCCTTAGCTATTGTTGTAGCTCTTCATATTTTTCTCAGGGGACCATTTGCTCTCTAAGCTTTTCTACTTCTTGTTGAGCTTGCTTCAAACCCTTTTGTAGGGTTACTATTTTTGGATCCCTTTTCCATGCAGCAGTGCAGGCCGGGAGCTTTACCTGAACTTTCCTATTGCGCTACTTTGAGTTCATAACCCTTATTACTCCTGACAGTGGTGCCTCCATTTGAATTTCCTTATCATGGGTCAACATTTCGTCCATTTCTATTTTAACATGAACATCAGTCCATTGGTATTCCTTTTCAATTGGAACAACAGTCTATTTCTTAGCATCATTTGGAACAACAGCTTGGCTTTCGACAGGGTTTTAAATAGTAGGATGGATTTTGGTCCTCGCCCCTTAACCTTTAGGGGGTTTTGCTGGAGTGGCCACATTTTTCCTTCTTGAAGTCCCTTTTACCATTTACCTTGCCTTTATAATCCTAATTTGCAGGTGGAGCTAGACTATTATGTTCAATAATCTCTGTTGTTCCTTTCACAATTCCCTTATTTCCGCCATTTCCTCAGAAGGAATAGCAGGTTGTTCACTGCAGCCTGGACTGTGGCCAGTTTCCTGATTTTCTTCCTAGGGTGTTTCTTCATTGTTCTGCTCTGGTTGTTTTGGGGCAAGAAATCTAACTCGTTCTGTTATTTCTTGGGCGACTTCTTTTTCTGCCCTTATTTCCTTCGGATTTTCTTCTGGTGCCTTTTGGTCAAGAACGGATTATTCCTGTTCAGCATCTCCTGTCATCTTTTCACCATGAATAGGTAGATTTTATTCTTCTGCCTCCATTGCATGTGATTCTTCGGGTGCATTTTTCTCCTGGGGTTTCTCTCTGGCATGGAGGTCTGATGGATTGGAAGTTAGCCATATTCGCCCATATTGGCCAAAACTTTGGCCAATTCATCTTCTCCCAATGAGTCCTGCAGTGGGTTGCCTTCTTGCTGTTCCATTTCCTCCTCCTGCTTGAATTGCTCAGCTTCTTCCTCTTTTTCTTCTTCTTCTTCTGCAGATTGCTCTGCCTCTTCTTCTTCTTCTTCTGCAGATTACTCTGCCTCTTCTTATTCTTCTTCTTCTGCAGATTGCTCTGCCTCATCTTCCTGCATTTCTTTCTCATTGTCTTCCTTTTCTGGACATGGGGGTTGCTCATCTTCTATTTCTATCGGCTTGTTGGTTCTTTCTTGGGGCTTCTCCAGCCCCCCTCGTAGCCGTGCTAGCCAAACTGATTTCCTGTGCTTTTAGGTTTCTCAGGTGTGATGGGGGCCTGTTTACGCTTTGCCGATTTCTTGCATTTCTTTGGACGCTTGGGTGTGCTGGTGACATGTTTCCGTTTTGGGGATGGTGTGGCTAATTTCCCATTTATAATGGCAATTAGCTCTTCTCAGTTGCTCTGCTGCTCGGTGAGGCTATGGTTGACTATCAACCGAATCAACCCATGATGACTAACAACTGAATCTACATGTTGTGTCTTTTTCATGCTCTATGCAACGTTATGAAGTAATGAATTCAACAATGTAGGTAAATTTACAGAGCATTTTTATTTTAGTATAGCTAAGAGTTTAAGATGTCGTGGTCTTACCATGTCTTTTCTACCCTCACAGGTGCTGCAGCTTTGGATGGTCTTCACTAATTCTGCCCACGGCTCTCCCAATGCTGTTGGCAGAACCCCCTTTCCTCGAATTGTTAGGTTTTTTCCTTCGTCCTGGAAGATTTCTATAATCTTCTGCAGTCTCTCCTTTTTTTAATGTTCATACTGGTCCACTAGCTGGCAGTCCCGAGACTTCTGCAATTATGTCGTCGGTGACTACTATGCATCTCCCCCTCACTGTGGAGTGGTCCTCTTGCAAGTTCTGCAGGAATTCAATTGCCACTGTCTCGTTAGACTCCTGCAAGCGGTTAAGATAGGTCAACCACCCTACTCTTCCCAGGATTTTCCAGGCAGCAGCAGAGACTGTTAGCACTTGTGGTTCTCTCCGAATTGATCTTCCTCCCATGGTTTCACTGTAAACTCTCAAAGGAACAGCAATTGTTCGCGCTGTTGAAACACAAAGAGGCTGATGGATGCAAGACTCGTTCAACTCTAATGCTGAAAAGTATAGAATGGAAATGGCTTTGAACAGCAAGTCATGCAGAAAAAACAAAATAAAAAGAAATAGTATACGTTGAGCATGTTATACCCCAGTACACAACTTCCTGAATAGTGAGCTGACATTTAATCCAGGGAATGATGAGGTTAACCTCCCCCCTCATAATGTGATAGGTTGTCCCAACCGTCAAATAAAGGAGCAGTGTCTGCTCTGTAACAAAGTCTTTAAGGAACAGTGTATGGCCATATGCCATGTTTACAAAAGCAGCGTATTACTGAAATCGAGGAGTAGAGTTGCGTCGCTTAACACGTAAGAGACTGCGGTGATATGATGCAAGGTTGGGGATAAGACATTTGTCCTGAATAGAAAGTCTCATGCGGTCATTGTCAGTTGCTTTTTCATGATTGGTGATAATATATATTCATGTGTTATATGGTTGGGGAAATAACATATAATTGATTACCATGGCATAAGAAACAGAAGGGTGCTAATAACTCACCTATTGGTGTAAATAATGCGACTTCAATACCATTAATAGTGCTATGCTACCGATAGGTGTTCATAACCTTGGCAGAGTTGTTTATTTCACCCATGGAACCATGATCCTTTGTGTATGCTTAGGGAACATTGTGTAATGTCAAATGTAGGCCATTATGCTGGCTTGGTGACCAATTAACCATAATGCCATTCATGAGGAAGGAGTGAAGAGTGGGTAGGCCGGCTCGTGATAAGACCTCCTGTTCCAAGGGTTGCTTATTTAATATACCTTTTGGACCATATCCCTGGCATGGTGGCCATAGTGGGAATGCCACTTCGCTCTCGTCCTCATAATCATGGTAGGCCAGCTCTTAGTGAGACTCCCTATCCTACATTTGACAATTTATAAGTCATGTTTGCTCTTTTTTCTTTCTTTTTCATAAAGTCCCTTCTCTTATTATACACAAAGGGTGGTTCAACACTCCTTAAGAGTAGGAATGGTGGAATAAGTCTTAACATCCCAATAGGAAGATATAAACCCTTTGCTGTTATTCCTTAATAATAATCAAAGAGGATAAAAAAGGGACCAACATGATACATATAACCAATCAGAGCAGAATTAGTAGAACAATGACAGCAAAATATGATGAATAAGCATGTCCTTCCCTCTGTCCTCTTACCAATTCATGGCAATTTCTTATAAATATAGTGATTTATGATTGACTGATTTCAGTATGTTGTGATTTTGTTTCCATTACATAAGTGCATAGCTATATTTCAAAAGACTTGAAAGAGCAGGAACAATAAGCATCCTCAATTTAGAACAACAAAAGGAACAAGCTGTTTCACAGGGAGAGAACATACAAATGGTGTTCCTTTTGAGAAAAGGAACAACAAAAGTCCACAAATTTCGTTCCTTTGCAAAAGGAACAATAGCACACATAGAAACCGTTCCTTTGAAAAAGGAACAGTAGATCACACAGGTGTCCTTCCTTTGAAAAAGGAACGACAAGAATCACAAACGATGTTCCTTTGAAAAAGGAACAGAAAAGCACCCGATGCCATTCCTTTGGAAAAGGAACAACGGACGTCAAAAATACTATTCCTTTGGAAAAATGAACAACAAAACGCACAAAAATGTTGTTCCTTTAGAAAAAGAACAGCAGCAATCAAAAATGTTGTTCCTTTAGAAAAGGAACAGCAAAACCAGCAAATGTCGTTCCTTTGAAAAAAGAACAGCGGAAATGAAAAATGGTGTTCCTTTGGAAAATGAACAAGAAAACAAGCAAATGTCGTTCCTTTGGAAAAGGAAAAACTGAAATAAAAAATGTTGTTCCTTTGGAAAAGAAACAACAAAAACATACAAATGTCGTTCCTTTGGAAAAGGAACAACAAAATTCGAAAATGATGTTTCTTTGGAAAAGGAACAACAAAACACATAGAAATGTCGTTCGTTTGGAAAAGGAACAACAGAAATCGAAAATGTTGTTCCTCTGGAAAAGGAATAGCAAAACACACAGAAATGTCGTTCCTTTGGAAAAGGAACAACAAAAATCGAAAATGTTGTTCCTTTGGAAAAGGAACACCAAAACACACAGAAATGTCATTCCTTTGGAAAAGGAACAACAGAAATCAAAAATGATGTTCCTTTAGAAAAGGAACACCAAAACACACAGAAATTCCATTCCTTTGGAAAAGGAATAAGAGAAATCGAAAATGTTGTTCCTTTGGAAGAGGAACAACAAAAATACACAGTTGTCGTTCCTTTGGAAAAGGAACAACAGAGATCAAAAATGTTGTTCCTTTGGAAAAAGGAACAACAAAAACACACAAATGCCATTTCTTTGGAAAAGGAATAGCAAAGATCAAAAATGTTGTTCCTTTGGAAAAGGAATAGCAGAAACCAAAAAAAATTTGTTCTTTTGGAAAAGGAACAACAAAAACCGTAACAACAAAACGTTGTTTCAAAGATATGTGAAAAATTAATTCAAGAAAAGAAATTATTTACAAACTATAAAGAGAAGTGAATTCCTTAATGAATTATAGGTGAGGAAGACTTCTCTTCCTCCCCCGAAATCTCCATATCTGAATCTTGGTGTAGTTGCTGGCAGAAGGACTCTCGAGTGAGTGGTTTGCAATAGAGACGAACGCAGTGGCCATTTGCCTTGAAGGCTTATCCAGAACCATCAATAGTGATTAGAGTAAGGGTACCATTTTCATGTACCTTCTAGATTTCATATGGTCCCAACCAATGAGTCTGGAGTTTCCCGGGGAAGTCCTGAAACCTGGAGTCATACAAAAGAGCCCAGTCTCCTTCGTGGAAGACTTTATTTTTAATGAGAGCATCATGCCATTTGGCTCTCTGTTGCTGGATCAGAGCAATGTTTCGAAGTGCAGAGAGCCTAATTTCATCCAGCTCATTGATCTGTTGTAGTCGATTAATCTGTGGCTCAGTTAGGTCTAAGCCAACTTCCTGTGCTATTCGTAATGTTTGGATTTCAAATTCTATGGGGAAAATGGGTTGTTTTCCAAACACTAGTTGACAAGGTGAGTAACGAGTGGTACTCCTCCATGTTGTTCTGTAAGTCCATAGTGCTTCAGGTAGTCTGGCAGCCCAATCACTTCTATGTGATGCAACAGTTTTCGTTAGGGTTGTTTCTATTACTTTATTGTAGCTTTCTACCTGCCCATTTGCCTGTGGGTGGTATGGAGTAGTGATTTTATGCTGGACATGATAGTTGTTGAGTGTTGCAGCTATTCTGTTTCCAACAAACTGTGGTCCACCGTCTCTAATTATCTCTCTTGGAAGGCCATAACGTACAAGTAGATGGAACAAGAACTGTATGACAGAGTCCTCTGTAGCTCTTGGTAATGCCTCTGCTTCAACGCGCTTGGTGACATATTCTGTTGCCACCAAAATATATGTGTTCTGTTTTGATGATGGGTTGATTGGTCCAACAAAATCAAGAGCCCATCGCTCAAATGGTTCGATGACTAGCTGTGGTTTCAAAGGCATCTCATCAGACTGACAAGGGTGTCCTACTCTCTGGCAACTGTCACAGGCTTGGACAAATTTCTTTACATCTTTGAAAATCGTGGGCCAATAATACCCTTTTTGTAGCACTTTATGTCCAGTTCTATGATCGGCAAAATTTCCACCACATGGTCCATCATGGTAGGCTTTCAAAATGTCAAATATTTCATCCTCTCGAACACATCTCCTGATATGCATGTCTGGCCCTGTGTGAAACAAATGGCCCCCAATCCAAGAAAACCTAGTACTTCACTGAACAATCTGTTTTCGCTCATTAGGGGTTAGATGCTTTGGTAGTTTACCTATTGCTAGGTAATTTGCAACATCAGCATACCAGGGTGTTTGAATAGCCACAGCAAACAAATGCTCGTCCGGAAATTGATCTTCAACTGTTGTTGCATCAACTGGCTTTGGCATTCTTGAGAGAAAATCAGCTACAGGATTTTCTTTTCCAGGTCAATCCTTGATTGTAATATCAAATTATTGCAATAAAATCAGCCATCTAGTTATTCTGCCATTTGTGATAGGCTTGTTTGATAAATATTTTATGGCAGAATAATCTATGTACAAGATAACAGGATATCCAGTAATGTAATGTATGAACTTATTGATAGCGTGTATTACAACCAGAAATTCTTTTTCAGTAACAGTGTAGTTTAATTCAGAAGGGGATAAATTTTTGCTAATGCAATAAATTACATATGGTTTTCTATCCTTTTCCTACCCAAGGACCCCTCCAATAGTTGTATCTGAGGCATCAGATGATATTTGGAATGGAAAATCCCAATTTGGTCCTCGAAGGACTGGGGCTGTCGATACAAGCTCCTCCAGATCCTTGAAATCACGTTCACATTTTTCTGTCCAAAGAAAATCAACGTTACCAGTTAGTGCATACGAAGGTGCAGCAATACGTAAATAATGTTCTATAAACCTCCTGTAATAACCAGAAAATCCAAGAAAACTACGTACCTCTGTTTGAGTGGTGGGAGTAGGAATAAGAAAAAGTATTTGGATTTAGGCTGGGTCTACCTGAATGCCAGCTGATGAAATATAGTTTCATAGGATACGTCCTTCCGTCGTCGTCATATTACATTTTTAATGGCTTAAACAAAGCCTGGTAGCAATGCAGTGTTGTAGGAATTTTTCTAGTGCATCCAGTGCTGGATCGAAATCATCTCCGTATGGTGTAAATTCATCCATATACACTTCAAGTCCTTCATTTACTAAGTCTGCAAAAATGCTAGCGATAGCCCTTTGGAATGTGGCAGGGGAATTGCATAAGTCAAAAGGTAAAACTTGGTAGGCAAATGTTCCCCAAGGACAAGTAAAAGTAGTTTTGTCTTGGTCTTCAGTGGCAATCTGTATTTGATTGTACCCATTGAAGCCATCGAGGAAAGAAAAGAATTTATTTCCTGCCAAAGTGTCTAATACTTGGTCAATGAATGGGAGAGGGAAGTGGTCTTTTTGTGTTGCTCTATTTAGCTCCCTGTAGTCCACACAAATTCTCCATTTCCCATTCTTTTTTGGTACCACCACAAGCGAGGAGACCCATTCACTATCAGAGCTAGGGTAGATAAAATTAACATCTAAAAGTTTTTGAAGTTCAGATTTTACCACATCTTTTAGATGAGGATTTAGTCTTCTCTAAGGCTTTCGAATAGGTCTCGCATCTCTCTCTATGTAAATGTGGTGTGTACATAACTGGCGGTCAATTCATTTCATATCAGGCTAGTCCCATGCAAATGCTTCTCTATATTTCCTCAACACATGGATGAGCTTTGTTTCTTGTTCAAAAGTGAGGTTGGCATTAATGTTTAAGGTTTTTCCTGGTTCAATTTCTACAATTTTACTATTTGCAACAGAGGTGACAGGGATTGTATGATCATGTGTATCTTTCAGAGGATCTTCTGCTAATTCATTATCAAATGCTACTTTTATCATATGACATTGTGTGCAAGATGTGAGTTCAGTTTGACTAATGAAATTATTAATGGCATCATCTTTTGTTTGGTCTTTGAAATCAAGTGCTTCTTGTATAGTTAATGGAGATCTAATGTTATCAGTAAGTTATGATACAGGGTGCCTATTAGTTTTGACTATTGTGACACTTGGTTGTGCTGGGGGATATAGAACTAAGTTCTTGATATCTGTTCCCCTGGTTATTATCATATTTCCTTGCCGACAACCAATATAGGCATCGGCAGTGGTGAGCCAAGGTCTCCCTAAAATCGATGGATGTCCATCAAGTCAGGTTTTGGGATTTATTATCAGAAAATCGGTTTGATATTCCCAGGAGTCAACAGAAACCATGACATCATGTAGTATGCCCTCTGACCAAACCACAAATTGGTCAGCCAATTCTAACAAGAGAGAGGTGGGTTCTACAGATGTAATTCCTAGCTTTTGGCAAGAAGTGGTTGTTAAGATATTGATTGCAGCTCCAAGATCAACTAAGGCATTGGACAAGGTCTGACCATAAATTTGGACAGTTACTATTGGGCTTCCTGGGTCTTCGTATTTAATGGGTGTTTCTTTTCATGATAATTAGTCATATAGAGTGTTGACTACTTGGACTCTTGGATTATTTGTTATATTCCTCCTTGGTCTCTTTATGCAAAATTATTTTATAGTTTTTTCATATATCGGGATGTCTTGAATGGCTTGGAGGAATGGAAATTTTTATGTAGGAATTTTGTAATTCTCCCAGAATGTCAAAATCAGGATGTTGTATTGGTTGAGGTATGACTAATCATTCTGGGAACGTGGGAGAGGATGTGGTTTGTTGATTATGAGTTTGTTGTTTATTCACATCCTCTTCTTGTGACAGATGTTCTCTGGGTAACTGATCTTCAACCTGAAATGTCTTATCTCCCTCGGTTTGAATAATACACCCAGATCTTAACTGAAGATCATTACACTCCATCAGATCGGCTCCTACTTCTGGTGTTTCTATGATTTGCAGAGATCGGACTGGTCTGTTATTTGGATTGGGGTTGGGTTAGGCTGGGAGTTGCGGCCTCAGATTAGAATGGGGATTTTGTTGTAAGGCTAGTAGTGTAGGTTGAGGGAGAGGAATAGTTCCTACTGGCTGATGCATTTGTCTCTGCCAGTTTGTCTGCTAAGCTGAGATTTATGAAGTAGGTGGAGCCCATTGTGGAGGGTATGGGTTGTTTTGCCAATATGGTGGGGTATAAGGAAGGTTTGGCCAACCAGATTGGCTTGCCTGATTGAGCCACGGGTTTGAGGAAGGAAACGAATGTGGTGTCTAGTTTGGAAATGGAGGTTGGAATTTGCTTTGCCACATGTTATACTATTGAGCATTATACTGTAGAGGCTGAAAAAGAAGAATTTGGGTATGGAAACATACCAGATTGTCGAGGCTACCACTAACAGCGTTGGTTGAGCAAATACACATATTATGGTTCTTCTTCTACTTCCTTATATATTGCTTTCAGTCCAGGAAGTGAGGGACAACTTTCCATAGGGTGATCTTTTGTACAGATGGCGCATGTTTGGACTGCATCCAGTGGACACTCCTTATGACTATGCTTCTTCCTACATCTGGGACATAAGTTTACCAAATTCTGTTCTGCCTCCATTTGCTTCTGCTTGGCCTGCAAAATATCTATTTGTGTAGTTAGTGTCCCTAGTATATCAGTTTTAAAATTTTCCAATAAATTTCCAATTTCCCCACGCGTTACTCCTTCTGACGAGATTTTATTATCTTTTACAAACTGATCATGTTCTACAGGTTTTACTCTTGTGCTGCCTCTCGAGCTCCTGATACATAAATCAATAATGTCAGCAAAACTTTCTTGATAAATATCTCCTTTTCCTATGATGTTTAATGTTTCGATCCATTGTTCCTTCATGCCCCTTATTAATGTTGTTTTTAACACATTATCAGGTAAAGGCAGTGATGCATAGGGAGATCTTTGTAGATTATACTGGAAACGTTCCACATACTCCTCTAATGTTTTGTTTGGTCTAGCTATCATCTAGAATATTTCATCCTTCAGTTCTCTAGACCTGCAATAGTCCTGATACTTTTTTATAAATGATTCTTTCATTTTCTCCCAGTTATTTATAACCCTGCCACCTAATCCCATAAACCATCTTAAAGCAGCCCTTTTAGCGTAGAGGGAAACAGTTTAAGTTTCTTGGGTGCGGTGGTATAATCATATCCCCTGCACAATACATCAAATTAAAATAAAAATGCATCCAGGTCTTCTTATGTAAGCCCGTGGAATGTAGGGATATGTTGAAGAGGGATTGCTTTCATAGGTGCATTTACTGTTGAATCCATTATGGGGTATTGTAATGTAGAGGTTTGGGTGTTTCGCTAGTTTTGAGCCATTGGGTCGAATATATGCCAATAACCTTCTAGGATATCTAGGAGGGTATTCCTAGGTTGAGAGGGAATGGCTTTAACAGGAATAGTTTTAATAGCACTTCCTCTATCTCGGACTATTGTCTCAGGAGATTGGGTTTCTTCAACGATGATTTTTGTAGCACTTCCTTTTTCTGGGTTGTTCGAAGGCTGAGTTGTCCCAGGAGGAGATCTCGGTTCCTTGGTTTCCCCTATCTCTCCTCCTCCTTCACAAAGATTACTGAAATTCCCTTCCTGCAATAGTTTTGGAGTAGAATTTTCAATTTCTTGAAAGTCCTGCTCTTCAGTTTGACTATGCACCTCAGGAAAGGCTATAGATAGTGAACCTATGGCCTGAAGGGAACTATTAGGCTGTTTGGAAATAACTTTCCTGGGTCCTACTGAGGGCTGAGGTTTGGCTTTCTTGTAGATTTCATTTATGAAGGTTGATCAGCCAAAGGTCACCGGGCCCTTAGCTTTTTCTGGCTTGGGTAAAGGTTTGGAATTTTTTTTTCCTTTTTCTGCTTACTCATGCACTCAAAGTAACGACTAAATCCTATTCAAACAAACAACAACAAATCTACAGGAAAGTGGGCAGAGGAGCAGGGCTTTTACATGTTACACATGTAGGTTCTTACCTTCCATTTTTAAAACCTAATTCTTCCCTAGGAGGTTTGTACACTACTCTAAGAAAAAGGATAAATGCCTACACTCTTTCCCTGGTAACGACACCAACATGTGGAGCTATAAAAGGCTCTCTTTCACATCTAGTTACCTCACATTAATATGTCAATCCGGGAACATTTTCCTATTTCAAAGAGTGTCTCAGTCTGAGGCTATCATTTGGTAGAGTAATGCTAGTAGCACAGTGTTTGAAAATACAAGAGTAAATGGATGCTTGTTTACAGCTTAACTACTTCAAAAGATTAAATCACACATTCAGAACATTAAGCAATTTATCAGTCAAGGGTTCGTTAGAAATAACCCATCTCTTTGGAAACTGATGGAAAAGAAAATCAGAGAACAGATTAAGGGTGTGGGAGCCAGATAGCAGATGCCAATGCTCACTACACCCTGAGATCGTTCTTCACACAAATAACAAGAAATGGAATGGCAGATAAGAAATGAAATGGCAAAGAAATCAAACAGCAATGAAATAGAACATTAATTCTGAAATGGAACAACAAACCTAAAATGGAACAGCAAGTCTGAAATGGAACAGTAATTCGGGAATAGAACAGTAGTCAAGAAATAGAACAATAACTAACTCTAACAAGCCGTAACATCTTAGTCTATCAAATCAACTGCATTAATCATAATCTACAGGAACCAAACGTCAACCTTTCACTCTTAAAGATGTACACACAAATGAAACATCACTAATTACTGATATATTATGGAACAACACTGAAAACCATATATACACAACATACTCAAATAGTAATCCGATTCAGTTATCACCTCGGTTAGAAAGAATACGATTGCATTTCAAGATAGAACAACAGTATTCAAGAATCCAACAATCACAAAGAACAGAACTTCCAAGATGAATTCTGTAATGTTAAGGAACAAGCGTACAACAAAAAAGCTTTGTAATGGAACAACAATAGTACTCTGTAAAAGCTAATCGTATTATATCAACACCTAAAAGAACAGTAATATGATGCAGCGTCAATACAATAATTTTGTCTTCATAAACCTTAATGTAGTAAACACAACAGAGCATGTGATGTAAACTTTATAAAATACATCAGATTACCAGATCATGTCAATAAGAAAACCACAAAAAAACCATGCGTAATGGTACAAGAGCAAGTGTCCTCCAAGGCCAGGCCCTTAGCCTCGAGGGGTACACTGCTTGAAGCTATTCCAGACTCAAAGATGAAATAGTAACCAAGTTGTATTAATGCATCAAGTAAAATTATAGTAGAGCATTTCTTAACAAGGCACGATGATCAAAGTTTTGATCTTTAAAAGAAATTACATAAAGGCATAATAACACCCCCCCTTAGCTAACAGTGTTTCCCCTTATATAAGGGTGACGATGAAGATATCTAAATGTAGAAATAGATAAAACATTGATCCCTCAGGATCTTGATCCTGAGGGATTCACAGAACCGTTAACCCTCAGTCATTTCTTCTCTTTTCTGTGCTGAGCTGATATCTCCACTTCCTTTCCCGGGCTGATTCGTTTTGATCTGGTTTGCATGCGGTCTCCCGTCGAAGGGACAACAGTTAACCCATCTTTGTATTTTACTTTAGAATGACAATTTTTCGTTTTTTCTCCTTCCTGCATAAGGAAATGAAAATTGTCAGCATTCTCGTCTTGCATATTAATCTCACATGTTTTATTACAATTCTTTATCGTTTTCTAAGTTCATGATGCAAAAAGGCTTGTAAGTTCTAATGAAAGGATACTGAAATAACCATCAAAACATACCTTCTTTAGTACTCCACAAGAGTGATCGTTAACCTGATCTGGGGCTTAGCCAAGCCACAAAAAAGAAAATTCCCCTTTAGGAATAGCACTTCTAGAAATATAGAATTAAATCGAAATGCAATATTATCCTAAAATGAAAGCAAAAGGAAAGTTATCATAATCCCTTCTCAATGAGGCAGATATAGATCTAACCCAATTGAGAGAAAAATATTTAAATTATTATGATTCAATTATGTCTGACTTATAATGAATATCAAGCTAATCAAGTAGCTCAATTAACTCACATTATGAATTCAAAAACACATTTTGTTTAGATATTTGATAACATAAATACTTAATAAATAACATTTAGGAAGAATTTTACAAAATTATGATGATTATTAAATCAATAACTTCAATGATTAAACAATAATATAAGGAAATAGTTTACAAAATATTATTATTTATTAAATCATAATTAAATATTGATTTATGAGTAAATAGTTACTCATAAATCAGATTTCATCCCATAAGGGTAGAGATAAATAATAACATATTATTGACGCAAATTACAAACATTGATAATAGTGCCCAAATTTGAATAAAATGACACATTTTTGTCATCACGAAATGAAACCAATATTTAAAACAAAATTATTATAAATACCAATTTGTTGAATATGTTTCTCTCACTCTGGTATCCAACAGTCATTTACAATGTTTTGAAATTTTGATGTCAAAACAAGATTTGCAATAGTGCAAGCTCTCCCATTCATACATAATTCAGAATGAAAAAGCAAAATCCTCAATGATCCCCTAGATCTATGATTTTCTCTCCCCTCACCTACAGCTCTAAATCCTCATTACAATAGTGCTTTTAAGAATTCCAGAATTGTAGAGAAGAGAAGCCCCTAATACATTCTACAATCTACTATTTATAATTTTACAAAAAGAGTTTTCAAAAGGAAAGTTGCTGAAGAGTAGTTCTTCTCAATCAATTTTGACTAGCCAAAAATATCATTCTTCTACCATTGTAGTATTCTCATTGAACAAAATTTTCTTCTCTTCATCTCTTCAATTGTTTCCATGCAAAAAGTCACTCAAAATGATTTAAAGTGAAAATTAAAATCAAAATACCAAATATGGATTATAAACATATCCAATAAAAACTTAATTACATAAATAAATAAAAATAGACTTGAACTTTATATTGACTCCTATGAATATATAATTCATCAAGGAGAAAATAGAAACATGGATCTACACTCAGTAGAAGCCGTGAGCAAATGAAAATGCAGAAAATTAAACTCAAAAACACATTTTTGTTTAAAAATGTGGAGCTTGATCTTCTGATGAATTTTAGACATACTAAGTAATCAAATCGAGTTATGAAAGGACATGAAAAATATTCCCCACATCTTCTTCTATCCAACAAATCATTCTGGGCCTCATTTGGTCAAGAAAAACTCAACTTATGACCTTCTAAAGTTGAGTCAAAAGTACCAAAATTCCGAAAATTTTGTTTCCTCGGTTAATGTTTTTTAATTAAAATTAGATCCTAAATCAAATTATAATTATTTGTTAATTAGTGCTAATTTAATTTTAATTATAAAGTTAAATTAAATAATAAGAAACTAATTATAAACATAAACAAATTAATAAAATTAATAATTTAAAAATTAATTAAAATATAATATAATATAATATAATTATAATAAAAGTAAAATTATAATATAATATAATGATAATAAAAATATCATATATTCATGATAACCAAACCATTTGTAATTAAAACATAAAACCAAAAGAAACTTACATGTTATGAGTGTGAACATTAATGGAGGGAGTTAGTGAGGTCAAGTGATAAGGTGGAGTGATGAGGGAGGAGCTGAGGTCATCGTGATGGAGGTCATGAGTCATAATGAGTTTGACACAAACGTTAGGTTAGAAACAAATAGTCATTGTATATAAACCAAAATCGACAATGGCAGTATTTTAATATCGCAAGTTTTATTATGAGCACACAATGAAAAATGCAATATGCAATATTGCGATATTGCAATATCGCAAGTTTTAAATTGGGGTTTTAAAATAGGGATTTTTGTTTCGGAGTTTTCAAATCAGGTATTTTAAATTGGGGATTTCATTTCAAAAATTCTGAATCGGGATTTTAGAAGTGAGGAGGTGATGTGAAGTTGGGCCCACATGGAATTAAAGATTCTACAAAATAAACTATAACCACATAGAAATTTTGAGATTTCACTGAGATCCTGAAAACACATTTTTAACTGCTATACAATTTGGCTGAGTCATTTTATAGGATTTGTAGTGAAATATGAAAAAATTAGTAAAAATTAACTTGAGATTAATATTTACAATGAATTATCATTTTAATTGCAAAATATAAAATATTATACATTTTTTTTATGTTTTTTTTAACATAGGCAACAAAATGATCAAAGTTCAAAGGAGTTCCATTTATAAACTGGTTCACCAAATGAGGCGAAACAAATATCGATGGAAACCTTGCTAGAATTTGAATTCAATGAAACAATTAAAATATAAATCTGATGGAAATGAAAAAATGGAAAAATTGTAGGACAATTAACTTAATGAAAATCATAAAAGGTGTTTTAGCCAAAAATTAATGGAAATTGTCCCCATTATTTGAAGTAAATATGTGAAAAATGGGGGGGTGTTTGGCTTTCCCTACAACATGATCCTGAATGTTGAGCAACATTTTCAGGGCTAGGACTCAGGCCTCTACCCAAAAGTTGATGAAATTCTCGGAAATGATAAATAACAAGAACACCTGATCTAAATCATGATAACCATGACAATAATTTTGTCAAACACATCATAAACATGTAATGTATAGGTCATATAAACACATATGAAAATAGAGCCCTCATACTTATTTGATACTCATCAAGAAGGTTTGGTTCCCTCTCACAATAGTTGCATTATCATCTATTAGGTCATATTCATCAACATTGCATTTACTAATCAAAACATGATGAGATCCACAACTCAAGTATGTCATAAACCATGCTTATAACTAGCATATAAGCAATAAAATAAAAATTATAGAACAATCATCAAAGTCATAATAACAAGTACATTTGCAAATAATACAAAAGAGGGAAAGTGATCTTATTGCCATATGCAAAATCCAACCAAGTTAGGGATTCCACATACAATCTTACCATAGACTAGGCTTAAACAAATTTTTCTTTCAGATAATCACCCATGTACCATATTCCAAGAATGAATTTGGGACTCAGAACAAGGCCAACCATGCTTCTCAGGATTTATCATATATCCTACCAAAATCGTCCAAAAATTTCTAGGCCCCAAGAATTCACCTATACCATTAGGCTTTATTGTATATCTCGCCAAGCGATTCTTAGGCCCAAACAAGAAACATATACTACCAAGCTTTATTGCAGTCTCATGATATACTGGTCCAAGGATCACGTGGCCTATACAAGCATGGATGCCTCAAGATCTCTCCACCTAAACCATGAGGAATTTTCCTGTCTCCACCCTTTATGCTTTACGTATATCTGGGATTTACCAGTCAAGCATTCTTAGGCCGAATTAGGGTATCACAACTAGCCTTTACAACAATCCAACCTTTACGGATCCAGGGATTCTCAGGCCTTGTGATTTTTCCTTAGACCACCCAACTCAGTCTTGAAACTATCCACCAATCCAACTCAAACAAGTTGAAACTGCTATCAAATATAGAAAACCCCATGCCAATGACAACAAGAGAACTAAGTATACACATGCATGTACCATGCATGCCAAAACTAGAAAGGAAACCATACATGTAGTTCGATACTTGCATGTAACCACACTATATCCCCTTGATCCAAATCTTCCTCTCTTGATCTTTGCTTCCCTTGGATTTCTTGTTCTTCCTATTCCTTGTTTTCTCCAATGCTAGAGTGCTCTAAGAATGCTCTAATTATGCAAAAGCATGAGAGAGTAGTGAGAATAGAGAGAGATCCAAGCTAAAAATCATAATAGGTTGTGAACTAATCCTTAGAATGATTATTATTACTGGAGCCTCTATTTATTCAATTTCCATTATGTTTCCTTCATTTCCTCCTCACATGAAACATGTGACCTTTCACCTCCATTTTCTCCTAATTTCCTTTATTTTCAAGAATAAAATTCCTACTAATGCCTCTTCCCTTTCCAAATCCTTTTCCATTTCCTTTCCCAATTTCCACTTAGCCATAACAAACCAAATTAACACCCACTAGGCTTTTTTTCCCAACATTAAGCTTGGAATACATTTCCCATGACCTTGGTCCTTATTTTTCCTTTATTAATTTTATGATATGGATTTTTAACTTAGGATATCACAATTATCGACACTAATACTAGTTACATTAACAATCCATATTAACTAAGGAGGGATTCCTAATTGTCTAACTGGTATAAGGATGACCTCAATTTGAGGTGTTCCAAGAAGAGGACAACAACATAGTTAATGTTGGATAAATTCAAGGTGCAAAAATGCCAAAGTATCAATCAAGTGTCATCAATGGTACTTACCAAGAGCCTAACACAGTAGTGGCTAAGGTGACATTAAGGAACTTGCCACTATATGTAGTCCAAGGAAAATTTAAGGATGGAAAATTTTCTTGAAGTTTAAAAACATTGGCGCATCTCACTATCCCTAATATGAAAACTATAAAATGTTTATTGAAATATTTGTAAAATTATTCAAATTTATAATGATTTTATATATAGTCTCTATATAATGTTGGCGATTTTTAACGTAAAATAATTTTATATTCTAATATTTGGGAGAATTGTCTTTTATAAACATGAAAATTGGTGAATCGTTTTTGTGGAGAAATCATGGAAAATTGGCCCACTGGGAAAACATTAGCCCCTAAAAGTTTCCATGATATGTACCACTAAAATACTCGTATCAATCCAACTAGATATAGATACCATCGATGCATCCATTCCAAGACAAAACCATCACATGGATCTAGATATCATCGAGGTCAATCTGTCATCACTAAAATGGAACTCCACATCATCAATGGAATGATACCCTCCAAGACAAGGATGTAGAGGTCATCAAGGATAAAGTATAACTAAGATATCAATACCAAATAGGCCAATATGTCCTCCCAAGTACCATCATATAGACACACATCCTAAGGTATTAATCCTTCCCTTTCAATAGAATCTGAGATATCCACTAATCGAAGCATGTTTTTAAAATATTCAAACTTCTCAGGGAGAGATCAACACATAAACTACTTATTCATATATTAGAAGATACTATAGATTCAGAACCCCAACAAGTATGAAACATCCAATATATTGGTTCTTAGTATCAATATTGTACCAAAAAATCTCGGGTCCACAACCATTTTGATGTTTGTTAGGTGATCAAAATATCCAACCAAATCTCGATAGAAACTTCCTATTCCAATTTCTCAGGAAACACCAAACTCTTCCTCAAAACTTCTCAAAACAATTGATTGTTATTTAGGAATTTCATCAAAACTACCAACTAGTAGTGCTTTAGCAATTCTATGACCTCATTCTCTTGATATGGCCTTCGTTATATGTACAACTATTAGTCATGACACATCATGTCCTAACTCTCAAATAGGGAGATAAGTCAACTATCAACAACTTTTATTCTTCCCACTACATGAGCATTTTCTTTTGCCTCATCATATCATAGGACAACTTTGACCTTCCAAAACTTTATTCCTTTTATCTTCACATATTAACAAGGTGATAATTCAATCATCAATGTAAACTTCTATGCCATCGGGGTTCTTGTAGATCCATCATTTCATCGTGTTCATCATCATAAGGTCATCATCATGTATGAGGTAGGTATACATCTTTATAACCTCTTGCAAATTGTGCACCTACAAATATCAACAACAGGTACAACCAAGCGCACAAATATATATGTACAAGAGAATGAAATTAACTTTATCAACCTAGGGTTTATACTTTCATGTTGTAGAGTGTACAACAACATTTTATAGGGTTTTGTCATGAGCCTTAGATATTATTATCAAAACTTTAATATTAAAGCTTAGATTTTCAACCATATTGGAATCATTTGTACCTAGATTTACATTGTCATGCCATACAATCTTGTATCAACTTCTACAAAGGATTTTTCATAAATCCTAAATATTATCATCAAACCGTAAAAACTAGGGTTTACATAAGTGAAAATATACCATGATAAAATACTACGTGTTAATTTTAATTTAGAAATCAATCGCTCTAATAATATAAGAATATTTATGATTCTATACTAAAAGTTAACTTTAAAGACAAAATGATAGTAACTTCTAACCTTGTAGGGCTTCCTAATGAAGGGATCCCTCTACAATAATGGCTCTTACAATCTTCCCTTTGATTGCTCCCTCTGAATATAGCTACAATCATTTCTTTATAATATTACTCTAAACCATATTTCAAAGAAAATACAAGGAATTGACCATAATCAAGCGACATAAATAAAGCTAAATATATTGAGGGAATTAACACGATAATGAATGAAATAAATAACACTTATATTTTGAGAAAAGTATAAGTTCCCTCTTTATTTCGCATTGATCTTGACATTGTGAGGGATTTCTTCAATTTTTTAAAACAACTAAAGAATTTTCTATCAAAACATGTTATATCCACAAACCATAGGAATCAAAAGAAAGAGAAAAAAATGCCTATACTATAAATAAATGATATATAAGAGATAACATCCTTAACACATTATAATAATTCTTTGACTTCAAAATCGTTAGTTTGGGTATTTTTCGGAGGATTATGATCAGTGACAATTGTAGATTGGTCTCTTTCTCTCTACTTGTTGTTAGTGGTATTAGGACATTGGTTGTTATAGTGTCTCATTTTATGAAAATGGTAATACTCTATTTTAGAAAGGTCAATATTCCCATGATTTCTCTTTTACCCTTTAAATGACTTATTTCCTCCTTTCTTCTCGAAATGGAAAGAATAGAGAATTTTAGGTGGTGTTATCTTCATCCTCTTTATTTCCACTTATCAAGGAAAGATGAGATTCTTCTTTAGTATAAAGAGACCACATTTCTTCGAAGGAGGGAGATTTCTTCCCACAACTAATTCCATCTTCAAAGGCATTCCAATACTTTGACATCCTTAGAATGACAAAAATCACAAGTTCCTTGTCACCGATTATTTCATCAACTTCTTTTAATTCATCTCTTATATTATAAATCACTACAAAGTAAGAAGACACTCTATCGCCTTTGGTCATCTTGACAGTTCGAAGTTCATTCATTAGATTTTCCACTTGTACAACATTCTTGATTATAAGTAAATTGGAGAGGACATCATACATTTTCTTTGAGGTATGTCGCATAGATATGTAGGGAATCAATTTGTCTTTAACTCCACAGACAATTAGGCTTGTAGCTTTTTGTAGCGGCTATAACGCCCTCCAAAATTTTGGCTTGCATCTAAATTTTGGAGCCTTCCTAGGTTTTTCCTGTGATGGTTACAAACACTCAAAGTCACCCCATGGGCTCTTGTGAAGTCTTTTCACCTTTTTTCTTGTTTGAGCAGTGGTCCTCTTTTAGCATATTTATTTCTTTGTCACACTTGTGATCTTGTTCTAGTGGGTTTGAAGGTTTGTCCTTATTTGTTTGGGTTGTCTTCACTATGTAAACACTTAGTTTACTCACACACAAAGTTGTAAGCATTGTCGCACAAATGTTGTCACAGTCGCGTGAAGGTCTATCTCAAGTGTGACGCTTGCCATTCTCAGCTTTAATTCAGTCCCATAGAGGGAATGTTTTCTCTTATTGTACTAGTGGTTTGTGTTGTCCCTTTGTCGAAGTATGCCAAGTGTGTGATCATAATTTCAAGTTTTCATAAGTTCACTTGATTTCAAGACTTCGCCATTTCCCTAAAAATCAGTCTCGCCGATCAACCCTCTATAATTGGACCCCCATTGAGTTGCACTCCATAGTATTAGCACTCAGTGACCATATTTTTCTACCTGAAACTATGCAGTTCTTTAGGCTATCCTCCAATACTATTTCACTATGCAATCCCTGAGGGGAGTAACCTATCTGCCTCCTAGAAATGTGTAGAAACTACCTCCATGAAAAAATTGAACTGCAATTTTATCAAGCACAGTCATTAAGCGTCCTTTTTGTACTAGAAGCCTTCATTGCACTAGGATCTAGGTCTGCAATGTTCTCCAAAGTTGTGCAGAACTGCCGAGTTAGTCCTCTGCGGCCTTGCTCTACAATCCTTTCAGAAACTATGTAGACATGCCCACTTGGGCCTTTAATCACTTTCTCTACATTTCCTTTAGAAACTACTGGATATGCCCAGTTGGCCCTCTCGTGCCTTTCCCTACACTTCTTTCTTAAATAGCAAAGACATGCCCAAATGATACCCTACTACCTTGTTCTCAACTACCTTAAGAAACTACACATGCATGCCAAGATGATCCCATGTTGTCTTTCTCTACACTTCTTTAAGAAAATGCATACACATTTCTAGTAGTACCCCTGTTTCCCATCTTGCACTATTTTCCCAAAGTGCACATAGATTCTCAGGATGTCCCTCGCAGCCCTATCTTTCCCTGTTATTGAAAACTTTGCAGAACTTTCCAGCAGGCCGCCTACAACCCTGTCTTGCCTTCCCTCCAGGAATTTCACAAGCGTTCCCCCCTCAGGGTCCCATCTTGGAGCTTCTACTTGTGTCCCTCACTGAATAATTTTGGGTCCTAGTGTCACTATGTAGTTTTCCTTGATAGTCCAGATTGTACTTCCAGAATTCCGCATTCTAGTCTAAGCCACACTCTGTGCTATCTGAGTGAGTTGTCCTCCCTTCCTGTCAACCAAAACATAAGAAAAATTCATCATGCTAGACTAGGAGGTTTTGGATTTTATATTGGCCTATCATGAGTGAATTAGAGGAATAGGTGTACTGATAGATCATTATGAGACGATGAATGAGATAAAGAAGGAGTGCACATGCCAGAAGACTTGCCTGCAACTAGATGGATGTACCAAGCATATCCAACAAGAAGAGAAAGGAACACACACATTAAACCATCATGCAAGGCCAATACCATCGAATACCCCACGACATTATGCCATGTAGAGCAGAAGATAAATCACACCAAGAGTACATCCATCACTCAGCAACACAATAGCTTGACAAGGACACCACAGTTAGCCAGTACATGTCAGCAGTGTCATGTCAAGTTGTGTCATCAGCTATCTTGGCCACATCACCATTATGGGCCATATCTGTTGTAACTGAATGTAATTTAAAGTGAAGTCTAATAGACTCACATATAAGTTGAAGAGTCATGTTAGTTAAAAATTCATGGGAAGTTGAACAATAACAAGGGTAGTCCAAGAGTCAAAAGGGTCTAACATCACCCTTGGCTATATATACCCCTCCCATTATATGAGCAAGGAATTTTCACCTTGGCTCCTCCCACATAGCATTGAGATTATTTAGTCTATTCTTTGAGGAGCGAGTAGTGGCTCTAATCTCCCACTACTGGGACTAGTGAGGTATGGTTGAAAGATGTGTCCTATGACTTTCACTTAATTCAGAAGCTAATTAAGGCTAGCACACATGCTTTGTGGATTTTTATAAGAGTAATCTTTAAACATTTGTAATTCATGTTTTCTTAACCTGTACTAAGATAGTTGAACTACTTAGGTTATCTTAGTACTTACATTGTTGAAGATGTGTTGTATTGTTTATCACCACTGTATCATCCCCATGGACTATGTCATGGGATACTAGACATACCACCTTTGTGTATTGGCTATCAGCGTTCTAAAATCCTTGTGGACTACTCCATGGGATACTTGAAAGACCATCTTTGTTTTATGGTTATAACGATCGTCACATCCATGTGGACTATTTTGCTGGGTGGTGTACATGTTTTCCCCTTCACCTTGGTTTTAATGACTACTGCATTTGTTGTGGACTATTTCGCTGGGTACTTGACATGTGTTTCTAGTTTGCATGCGTCTCTTCCTGGGTGGTACTACTACCTCTAATTTAGAGGCTCACTTTACTATCGCTCTTCGTAGTAAGAGAACCTTGACACAGTTGCATTATGCACTCATGAGGAAAACATACCTTGTTTTCTGAAGATACTAGCGTAACACTCTAATGTAATGAAGGTTAGAGCCAAGGAAGATCTCTAAGTATATGGTGATTGGCCCTTCATGCTAGATGGGAGTCCTACAGCAAACGATGTGAGGTCTAGCTACAACTTCACATCAGGGATATCCCCATTGCTGGTGGGTCCAGCATAATCAACAAAATGGTGCTAGAAGGAGGTCTAGACAATAGGCTATGCCTGTAGAGTCTCGTTTGAATCTCTTATTTAAAAATGGCTCTTCCTGACATCATAATCTTGGGATGTCTCTCTACAAATTTTGAATGTATCGTGCCCCCTCAAGTTATCCATGACCTGTCAGTTAAAGTTTAGTGGTAAGGGTGAGCCATATTTTTCTGTGCATGTGTGCAAAGTTTTAAACTTTTTCCTATGCCACAAGATAGAGTATGAAGATGTCTAGACTGTGTTACTCACCCTCACATTCGAATTTCATGCTCAACACTGGTGTTACACATTACAATTTGCCTCTATCGATTCATTTGGTCATCTTACCGAAATGATGATTAAAATTTTCGATGAGTATTGCCACTGAGATTTCGATGAAAAAAACTGTTGTTTAAGTATGGAGCCCAACGAATCAGTTGAGGACTTTGTTGACCATTTTCTTCACCTATGCTATGAAATTCCTTAATAAATTGTGAACTTTGACTTCTTGAGAGAATAATTTAGCCACTTGGTTTATGGTTCTCAATATGGTGAACCTCCTGATTTCCCTTCCTCCACAACTCTTGCATATCATGAGGCACCTCATATTGTAGAGGAGGAGACCAACAACCCATTTGTTCCTTTTCATCCTCCTTTTCTAGTCTTGATGTGGGTGCTCCCTTGCGGTTATTGAAAAATTGAGAAATCCTTGCAGCATGTCAACAACCCACCTTCTCAGTCATCTCCCACTTCTATGGAGGAAGTTCAAAAATGGCTCAGGAAGCCTATAACGAAGACTTAATCCTCCATCCTACAAGAGGATGTCACTATTCACAACTCAAGTTATGAATCTAATATGCATCTATACCATCCTCCATCATCTACAAACTATGAATCATTGTACAATGACTCACTTGATTAATCCACTTCACCAACCAGTTGTTCGCAAAATCTTGATTCTCTAGATATTGGCTCAAATTGCGATCAAGTGCAAGGTAGTCACATTAGACAAGAAGATGAGCATAAAGGTGAGAACATTATCAATATTGCCTCTCTATTTCAAACTTGTATGATTCAAAATAATGAGCTTCCATTATTGAATGATTATTAATCTGCTAATCTCAGTGGAACATCTTGGACAATCAATTCTTTCGATCAAAGCCCAGTCTTGGGTAGTCATCACTCCCATGGTTCGATGCACCATGATGAATGTCCAGGCATATAATGTGATGTTCCATTTTCTCATGAAGACTTTAATAGAGATCTATAATGTGCTTCAGTCAAAGAAGACATTGATATCGAAACCTCCTCTTCACCTCACCTTCCCTTGTGTCCTACAATTGACAACACATCCACATGCGTCAGAGATACTCCACATTCTCTCATTTCTTTATCTGATGAGTTATCTCCTCAATTTACACAAGGTAATGAGGTTTTCCATGATGAAATTTAAAATAGTCTAATCACATAGCGTACTTCTTATTCCCCATCATCTCTTCATGTGCCTGGAGATGACCCTTCAAATCAGCTTGTTCAAGTTGAAAAATATGGTGAAACCTATGACAAAGATGTTTACCATCCTTAGAGCAGTTTTGAAATTAGCAAGAACAACCATCCTAAGTCCATGCTTGATCTGGTTTATGCTTCAAAATATGATTATGAAATTTTGGAATGTTTCGGGACGTACCATGGAGTTGAAGCACTTCAACATCTGTTTGATGGTTATTTCAAGATATCATGACTTTGGTAAGCCTCTGAACTAAATCATATCTACTTTCTCATGCACAATATGTCTAATTGCATGGTTTCATTCAGTATGGATCACTACGTAAAAAATGCTTGGTATTACAAGTGTGATACTTCAAATTTTCAAATTTTCACTTACAACTGAATCCACGAATTTGTTATGGCATGTTCATTCACATCACTTCCATGATACTCAGGTTAGGAATGTCCATCTCTCATGAAATCATTGAATTTTGAAGTCCATGATCTAAAATATTGTCTTTTCCTACAATCATACTTATCATATTTTCCCTCTCATGATTACCTCCTTAGTCTTCTTGCGATCTTTGTACTGCAAATCTGCCCAGTCATCACACCATAAATACCCATGTGTGATGATGCACACATAAGCTATCACATGAATCAAGTTCCTCTCAGCAACTAGTTTCACGCATTCATAGTGTTGTCATACTTTTTAAATTACTAGGATGACCATGATTCTTGCGCAATTTTTCACCAATTCCAGGAAGGTGATCTATCATGTGTAGCTTAAAATGAACTTGGTTCCATTTGTCATGTGGAAAGAGTTATTTTTGCGGACAAACCTAACCTCCCTAGGAGTCTAAGACTCTCTAGTGATAAACAAACCAAACAAGAGCAATCCTTCTCTAAACATACATTATTCTATGAGAAACCAAGTGTTGTCCGATCCTACCTCAAATCCAACGCTTATTGTAGCAGTCCAGCCTTGCTGATCCAGATGAGCTCCTCCTTCACTTTAAGACCTGCATACACTAACAGTCAAACGATTACATAACACCTGAATATTTCATAAAACAAAGCATATTCATCAAATGGACCAAGGAGTACATGAAATAATTCATTAACAACAAATCGTTGAGAAGAATGGACTTATTTGTATTAAGGAAACAAAAAAGGAACCATTACAACCTGAGCCTTGGTGTTGTGCAAGCTCCTCCCAGGGTCCAATAAGAGATTTCCTCTACTTTGACAAGCTCACCCACTTCCAATATGGCAACAAGAAAGGATAGTAATCTCTCCTCACAAGTTTACAATGGAAGTCCTAATTCCAGCAGCATTTACCCTTTGGAATGTTCAGCTTTCAACCTCCCCTCCTCTGGCCCAATGCCTGTATTTATAGTGTTCTAGAGGAAGTTATTCAGTTCCAACATCAATGGGATACTCCCTCTTTTGGATGGGGTAGCTCCTCTCTTGATGGGATAAGTTCCTCTATCATAGGGATGCATGAACCATCTGGAGGCGCTCAATACACGTCAAACACTCTTCTAGAAGGCTCTAGAAGTGACCACAAGTAACTTTTTAAAGATGAAACTCGCGCCTTTTGACCTTTACAGGGGTACGCACCCATCCTTTGGCTTACAGAGCGTACAAGTACACAGGTACAGTGAGTTTGGAGTGCGTACACGCAGGCAAGGTAGAGAGAACCTGCGTACCCAGAGATAAACATGTTTTTAATGAATTTCTCTCTTTTTTGAAGCTTGACATTAAGAGCAGAGGTATTAGGCTTGACAAGGAGGATAATATGACTATTGATGGAGCCATATTAACTGCAGATAGTCATGGTGACAAATTTCAGTGTAACAACAACATCTGGGATGTTAAAGGTCAACCTCTCAAGATTGTGCTCTATCTTTGTCAGTATCTCTAAAACATACAAGTTTGGCATTGTGGGAGGTACTGCCTACTCACCACACTTATCATATCTACATAATCCAGTTAGTCTCATTGGGGCCACATCTGCATGATCATTTCAAATAATTAGTTTTGGATGCCAAAAAATAACAAAAAATAAAAAATTTCAAAAATCAACCAAAATGTGAAGTTTTACCAATATCACCCCACTACATCTTAGGAGGTAATGGCATGTCTAGATCTCCTATGCAGTCCATCCTTGCATATGGAAAATATTCAATCATTGTGATTTGATTTTCCAGCCACTCGAAGAATTCAAAAGTATATCTAATCATTGGTCCTTCCCCACCTCCATGGCGTGCCATAAGTGTAATCCATTTCAACATGCAAGGGTCATGAGGGCCTCCTCTCTCTACAACTATCTATGAAGCTAGAAGAGGAATATGATCCAAAGAAAATGAAATAATGAAGGAACCATACCCAAAGTTTTGAATTTTCCTGTTTTGACCCTGATTAGTTTCCCCTTCAGATGGGCAACTACAACCTCGCCCCAGTTGAATATGGTAGGTTGCAAACACTCTATGCTAATTTGCATCTAAGCCTTCATGAGCAAATGCAAAGCTGCACTACCACACATCCATGCAACAGTGAACCTGACAAATTTCAAAGGAAGTTGTTCTATGGTCTTGACGTCAATTCTACCATCTTTGAGAGTAGCCCCTCAAGTGGAATGTTGTAGCAAATAGGTGGAGTTTGTTCGCCACCTCTCTTATGCCCACACTGATTGATTTCCACTCCATGGCATGGAATTCCACTTAGGAAGTAAATGTCATCAACATCAATGACAAGTCTATGGTCTGCAACTATGGAACATTCTTCTTGAATGTTCCACTTGCCCATCATCCATTCTAGCAAGTATAATTGGGCCTTCATGCCCGAAATGGTGAAAAACTTGTACAAGCCACAATTTGTCAATGCTTGTATGGTTGCTGGATGGTTTAGAGCATCTATGTCTTTCTCTTCGTGCTCACATTCTCTCCATTCCATATTTGTAGTTTAAAACCCTGGAAATAAACATAAAATATCATTAGAAGTGATGATGGAGAAAAGTAGCAAATAATTTGGGTGTTTTCTATTTCATTTTTTATGCCCTCGACACTGTGCAAAGTAGAATGTTATAAACAATGCGTACGTTCACAGTTTCTTCCTTAGAAACTGTGCAGATAGTGTTAAAAAACTAGTCGATGTGTGCAGGCCCGATAAGGGCGACTTGTGCACATTGAGGGTGAAAATTATTTTGAAAAACCTCCCCAAATAACCAAAATTTGCAGTGAAATGCTAAATAAAAGGCATGAAAATGAAGATCTTGGAGAGATAATCTACCTGGAGAAGACGAATCACGATTTTTCCCAATAGTTTGTCTGAAATCAACTTCTAAAGTTTATGGTTGAAATGACCTCTATCTCTCTCAAAAGGTCAAAAACACAAATGGTAAAAACGTTTTTACTCTTTGGGATTGTTATAAGTTTTTTAATCCTATTTAAATATTATTTTTTTCAAATATATGGTGTTTTTCTCTTTATTTTTTTAGCATAGATAATTATTTTAAGTGTAAATGTGCAGGTTACAAGTTATTTACAGGAATGAATCATTTTGCTATTGAGTATATTTTTATCATTTTTTTGAACTTGTTAAAACTTATGAAAAAAAAAAATCCTGGAGTTCTATTTACGCCCTTTACAGACTCCTTAAACATGAAAAGACCGTTGAGTATTTGATTGTTTGAACTCATAAAAGTAAATGAACAATCCTCTATTCAGTATAAGTTTACCCCTTTTACGAACTAAACCATACTATTTACGAAAAAGGTTTATGTCGACTACTCATGGTCAAAAGAGTTCTCTCCTGCATTATTTTACCCTTTTTTGGGCTTGAGGGGCTCAATTTATGAAAAAGGACATTGTGGAGTTTATTTATGTTTTTCTCCTAACGCCCTAAAACTTAAAAACACCAAACTTTTCTTTCTCTGGATGTGTTAAAATTTACGTTGCAAGAGTTAAATGAGTTTTCTTTTTGTTTCTTTTCAAATTCTTTAAACATGAAAATGACATCGAGTTACCCCTTCACTAGACTCGTAAAATCTAAATAGTGCAAGACTCGTTAAGCATGATGAGACCGAACCTCTCCTTCTTAGGGTTCATTAAAAATACTTTGAAGCACTCATCCAAAGGATGAGCTTATAGGACAAGCATATGCTATCATCCTCAAGCTTGTAAAAAATAAAGAGGTACTTGCTAGTAATGGTGGTGGAAAAGTGAGAAATAACCCTTGTTTTTGTTTTATAAAAGGCAGTTTGTCACTCTTGAACATAACACTCCATCACTTTAGTGTTCAGGTTGGGAAATTCACTTGCTACTTAGTTGAACATACCTCATTGAAATTATTTAGTTGGTTTGGGTTTTATTTTTTGAGTCAAACACTGCTAAGTCATCAGGTCGTGTCTCTGATATGTTCAAGAGAATTTAAACCTCAGTTAAACTACTTTGCTAGTCTTATCCCTCAGTTGCATTGAACGTCCCTGAGTCAGTCCTGGATTACTATAAACTATTTTTCTTCAAAACTTGATATGAGTTTCGTGTCGTAACCCTCTTGCAACGAATCGCTTCCTATCGACTTCAACTCACTATCTAGGATGTTGATCTAGAAATGTTCAATACCTTGAAGCCTACATGCCTTAATGATAGTTTTCTCGCCTTTGATGACAATTTCTCATCATTGACCTTCGATCAAACGATTCTATGAGTGTTCGAAATCAACACATCTATTCATACTTCATAGATTGTACTAGAAGTAGCTTAAGATCCATTTTCATTATTGGTGGTTTCTCTCACACTTGTTAACAATTCACATCATTGACCGATAATCAAGTGGCTTCTACCATGTTCGACTTCAAGACGTTCATTCGCATGGTTAGATTTGTAATACAGATTGAGAGATGGAGATCAAGACCCTGGATCTAGTTTCATCCATCCAGGTTGCATGGAGTTATTAAATATTTAGGATTGTAAACATAGATCCATTGATGGTTGTGTCCATACTATGTCATCTATTGACATGGATCTTCATATGTATTTCCGTACTATACTTTGATACATTTATGTTATGAGTATGGGAATTCCTACCTCAACGAGGATATTATATATTGCATTGTAACTTTTGTTTGATTTTTTCAGGTCTCCGACTGTTGTCTCTAAACCAAACCTTGGAATGATAAAGCACATCAATCATCATACATCTCTTCTGACTTTGAAATTTAGGGGGTAATCTGTTACACATCATTTTGTCTCATTAGGAAAATAACCATCGGTTTGGATCTTTCGCTATCCATAAATGTGCCCCAATAGTATTCCCTTGCAAAGTTAGAATCTAAATCATCCCAAAACAAGAGGAATTCCTAGATCCTATGGTACAAAATCCCTATTTTTTCTACCTGCACAATTCCCTAGTTAATTTTGCGCAGACGTAGAGAAGACCATTAAAAGTTGCACATAAGTACCCACTATCTTACACTTTGACTTGCGGACATGAATTAATGCATGTAAAATTAAAAATTAAAGTCTAGAAGCATTGTTTGCAGCATCTATCCCAACCAACAAGCTTCGAATGGGTGTGTATTTAGTCTTGATCCATCCCATCATGGAGAAACTCCCCTTCCTTTGTGGAACCCATATCCCACCTTGAGTGGATCTCATCCCTTGGAGAATGGATCCAAAAATTACCATTGTTGGCCTATAAAACTACTACAGGTCTTAGGATTTGGGGAGGACTATTGGAAGTAGGTTTATGTTGTTGGAATAAGGTTGGAAGGCTATTCTTGCAAAGGAAAGGGTTGGAGATTGTAGAAGGGACTTGCAACATCAAGTCTATACGGTTGTAAGGCTTTTCTCCAATTTATTAATATAAAAGAAATTGTTCTTTCTAAATTACATCTTTGTTGATCTAATTTGTAGGATTCCTTGATCACCTACATAGATTGTGATTGCATATTGATCAATTTATGATATATAATTAGTTAATTAAGTCCATTTATCGCTTTGGTTATATGCTTGGATGTTTTGATCTCTTGTTTTTCTATGTCTATGTAGATCTCTTTTAGGACATTATGGAGAAGTTGTCGGGAGCGAAGAGGGGATCTCTAAAGCATCAAGGAGTGAATAGCCAAAATATTTGAAGGGGATTTCATCAATCATTTCGTTTAATCGATAAGAGGAATAAATCATTGTATTTTCTTTTGGTCAATCAGAGTCTAGAGAAAGGTTGTAGTTCCTATTTGTTTGTTATTAGGGTTATTTGAAGTCTAGGGAGATTGCTCTTATCTGCAAGAGAGATAAATCCACATAACAATATAGCTAACACGTGTCATTCCTACCATGTGTCACCACCATATTACAACATGTCACCTAGTCACATGGATGATATGCGGTGGTCAAGTGCCCACATGTTGCCATCATATTATGCCATCTCTGTAAGACAATCACGTTAGTCACTGAGTCACATATGGATTTAATTTTTTCATGAAAGCCTCATTTATAAAAGTTCCATTTTAATGAATTTTGGATTTGGGTTGTGTCCAAGAATGGGAAAACACCAATGAGAATGAAAAATAATAGATTCTAGATTATAAACATCCAGAATTTATTTAACAATGGGAAAGGGCTCTAACATCAGAGTATATGGTCAACTATTGTTTTTCGATCTAGATTCTGTCAACATATGGGTTTCCCATAAATGATCATTAACAAAATTTATGGATTTTTTGAATTCCACTACGGTAAATAGGTCCATTCTAAATACTTATATTTTCTATTTCATGCGTCAACTTCATTGCCACATCATGTCGTGTTTGACAATTGTGCAACATCATCTAAACTTATCATCTTGCCATGTTAGAATGCCACATCATTGGTGGCTCACTAGTTCTCATGTTGTCTACCTTATTTGCATCCAGATGTAGGCTTACAAAAAAGGAATTTTCTAGAAATTTTAAATTTTTAAATTTTTGAATCTAAGTAACGTCAATTGTTGGAAAATATTGAAAAAAAGGGAAACTACCAAAATCCATTCTAACAAACATCCAGATTCTATCAAATGACATGGAAAGATCATATTAATTGTCAAAAAGAGGTAATTGGTGGATTTCAGACCTTCCAAATCCATCTGGGTTCAATTGGTTGATGGAAAGATACCCACAAAAAGGAAATTGATAGAATTAATATATGATGAATATTCAAACTCTTTCATATGATGCAAAAGGTTTTGTCAATAGTTGACATATGAATCTAGAAAAATCCTTAAGTGTTGCTCTTTTTTAAAGCTATATTTATAAATTATTTACAACTCTGATTATGGGTTCTAATTCTATGGGTTCCAAATCCAGATATGAATAAATATTAAAGTGTCCATTTTTACTAAACCCAGATCTTCGGATCCTTTGCAACTCCAACTCTAGGTTCTAACACAATGTGTTCCACTCATCCATATTCGTAGAAATCTTAAAGTGTCCAATTTTCCAAAATCTATATTTCCAAATCCTTTGTAACTCCAATTCCAGGTTCCAATATAGCAAGTTGCATCCATTTGAGCTTTTGAAATCTTTTTTTTTTTTGGTTAACTCCCTTTTATTAAAATTTCTAAATTCTTGTTAATATGGATAATTGGGACACCCACTTGTTATCTAACTTCGAACCCATTATCCCCCTTTCAATTAAGCCCAAGGTCTCATCCTTGATATCCCACGTGATCCAATATTGGAGTTAATACTTCATCCTTGAATTTTCAAAGAGCGTTACAAGCTTCATTAGGCCATTTGGCCATCTTTCCAAGATTGGATATGATCTCATAAGGGAAAACTTACCTTGTAGACTTATAAGAATGAAAATAACCTCACCTACCTATCTAAACATGCATCTATTACCCATAATGAGGAAATTATTCATAATTTCACAAAAGATTCTTGACGATCAAAACCCCATATTTTGGTTGGTTATGGAGTTTCCTCTCCATTATAAAAGGCTAAAAAATTAGATAAAAATATTCATACTATTACAAATAGGAAGGTCAAATCCATGGCTTTCTTATTGGAGAACACCATTGGTGAGCTCTAGTATTGCAACAATGATGCTGCAACTCCTGGGACTCCCTCCTTTACTTTTATCAATCCGGTTGTTCGTAACAAACTTGGAAGTGACGATGCTATATGCACAAGTACTAGCTCTTGCTGCAAACTATCACTTGATCAACTGGTGCAAGACCACTAGGAGCTTAAGCCAACTTCTATGAGCTCTTAGAAGAAGCTTTTAACTGTGATGGATGAAAGCTAACTCAAAAGAGGCTATTCTACCTGCAGAAAGAAGCTGAAAGCTGAAAGGAAATAGAAACCCTAGCAAACCCTGGTTTTACCGACTAACCCTACTGATGCAAGAAAAGAGATGAAAGCGGTGGAAATAGATGCCATTGACTCTTGGAAAGGTAAAATTCATGTGACTAAGCTACTTTTGAAGTGAAATATGGAAAAAGCATCTTTTTGGTGTTTTTGAGTAAGTTGGCAGAATTATTATGCATGTGCTTTAACTATCTTTGACTGTTCAGAGGTTGATTGGCGAAAGGAAATAGAGTGGGCACTTGTAGGAGGTTGGTAAGGTGAGAAGAGGGCCTAAGGGGTCCTAGCACCATTCCAGAGAGTTTTATAGTGATTAGATCTCGAAGAACTGCTCACATGAACTTCTACAGGAAGTCTGCAGGGGTTTTACAGGATGTTCTACAGGAAGAGCCAAAAGAGGATTTTATAGGGTTGATGGTGGAAAAACGGTGGGAAAGTGGAAATGGAGGATGGATGAGGATGTGAAGGGGTCTAAGACCTGGTGAATCAAGCTAGGGAGTGATGAAGGTGGTTGGATTTGTTCAAGGATGGAGGAAGCAATGTTGCACAAGAATGTAGAAATTAGGCAAATAGGAACAATGGGGCAAATGAAGGGAAGGAATCTTGGATTAGGGGTTGGAGTAGGTTGTATGATGGAGGACGGATAGAAAGGGATGTGTTACAGGTGTTCTATACACTATTTTCCAAAACTGATTGAACAAAGATTAGAAAAACCAGAGATCTATCGATTTTGACCTAATCTGACCTAAAAACTAGAAACATGATGAACAGAGGTTTATAGATAGGAAATCATGTAAGATAACTATGGAAACTAAGCAAGAACAAATATAAACATGCAAGTACAACTGGTATCAACTTTTCCAACTAAAAATCTAACACTAGTAATTGCATGGAAAGGCAAAAACAATGTTTTTGTGGCAACAAGTATGCCTTGGTCTCAACTCATGGTCCCGAGGAGGGAGAGGTGAGATCAAGGATTGCTTGATGGAATTTTTGTAGATATTTTCTGTTACCAAACTGTCAAATCAACCTGAAGCATGAAAAGCTATTTTAATCATCAAAAACAACCTAAGTAACAAAGAAAGATCTTAACCTAAATAGCAGAAATTATTCTATGAATGCAAGGAAAACACATAAAAGTACACAAAGGAGGTATTGGCACTTGAGTTGGGCCCAAACCCAAGAGCTACAGCCTCCTAAGAAAGCTCAGAGCTGGTGCAAAGTGAAATCTATCTCCATTACTAAAAAAATAATCATGTCACAAAATTGTTTACAGCAAGAGCTCGAAAATGAGTTGAAATGCAAAGCTGCACTAAGGTGCGAAAAACAACTGTTCAATAGCTAAACTACTAAGGCTTGAAGCCTTCCTACTTATGCACCATGAGGACTCGCAACAACCCTCCTTAACGTTAGGAGCTTGGCTGCTCAAAACTGCAGTTAATCAACCACTTTACAAAATTTGCTTGGCAGCCCCTTGAAATCATCTTTGGTGGGCTGTTGAACTCTGAGCTGATGGTGGAAAACTCGAGGAAGGAGTCATTTAGTGCAGGAGACACCCTTCCTATAAATCTTCAACCTTTTTCCTTCATATTTTGCTGTCAACTTGCTCATAAATGCTTGACCTTGGTCCAAAAGATGTCCAAAAATCTACAATAAGCACGTATTAGACTTTGTGGTCAAGTGACTATTCTCATTCATTCAATTAACATAAATATATTCAAAAGCATGCATAAACTATGAAGAATGGTGGATTAATCGAGAAGAATAGGCAAAATGAGCCCAATAAGTTACCCATTTTTTGGGCTCATCATCACCCCCCTGTTGAATGTGTTGCTCATCCTCTGAGAAACTAATCCAGCTCATCATCTTTGATTGCCTCTATGACATCCCAGGCTTCTGAGTTGATGTCCTCTTCTCGATCATGAAACCCTGCTTTTCTCTCTACCTCTTCCCATTTCTTGTGTTCTTCTTCTTCTTTGACCCCTTCCAGCAGTCCCAAAAGCAATGGAAGACTGGACTTTCAGTCAATCCAGTTGGCCTTCAGATTTTGCATTGACTATTTGTAAAGTGGTACTCTGGCCAAAGCCTCCCGCGTCCTTATTGGGGAGTGGTACTCTCTTATTTTCAGACTGTGGGGCAATGTGTTCCATCGCCCAACAGTATTTCCATGTCCTCAAAGTGAGAAATGACCCGAGTTTTCCTTTCAATGTAGTCTGGGAGAACCTGAGGGTTGTTGGCTAGGTACTGATGGGCATACACTAAAGCTGAAGGATCTTTTGGTTCTACTTTGATCATGAGTGGCTCACTTAGCTCCCTGCCCATAACTTTCTGAATTTCTGCTACCTTCTTTTCCTCATGGTTTAACCAAGAGGCCATGGCCATGAGTTTCACATCTCCCAATGCAGCATTGGGGTCCCATAGATTCATGTTTGGAAGTGCCAAGTTGTGTAAATAGAATTCTTCTAACTTGGCCTTATCTTCAGCTGAGCTACTGTCACACAAATACATGAGCTGATTGTAATTCTGGAAGAGAATGGTGCCCCTTTGGGCCAGTTTGTTAATTTGAAATTGCAACCATTGATCTTTAAGATATAATGCATATGATTTAGCAGGTTGCCTACATTGTAAGGCCTCTACTACCTAGCTAGCCATGCAGGCCATTTGGGCTTCTTTCTCTTGAACCTGTTGTTTTAAAGCCTATATTTCTTCTGCTTCCTGTGATTCCTTTTCCTGTAGCAGTTTTGTCAGCATCTCAACATCAACTTGCAGCTTTTCCTCTCTCTGCTGTTCCTCGGTTGTATCCTTGTCTGCTGGAGGTCCTTCTTGCTGCTACTGCTCTCCCATAATGGACAACCTATCTTCCTTATGACCTTCCTGTAGCTGCAACTTCTTTCTTAGCAACTCATTCTCTTCCTGTAATTTGGCTCTTTGACTGCTTTCCATGTGCCTCGCCATGGCCAACTCTTTTCTTGATTCTTTTAGTTGTTCTTCCAGGTGGCCTATGTTTGCAACACCCTTGGATTTCGAAATCTTCATCCAAGTGTGAGTCCTAACCCGCTCTTGTTCTAATGCAAAGAAAAGTGGTACAACAAACTTTTGTGGGATGATCTTCTTGTTAGAGCCTAGATTTACCTCAGGCTGAAAAGGTAAGCTTCTAGGTCCACATCAAACCACGCTCAGCCTCGTAGCTAGCCCTACGAGGACAGGAGAGGGCTCTCTCCAGGTCAATCTCAGCAAAAGATAATCATATGGGCTTGAGATGACTGATTTAACAACTAATCTTAGGTTAGGTATGAAGTACAAGGATTTAATTTGAGTTTTTGGGGGATTTTTGTTGGAAAAAGGGAAAGGCAAATTTGGGTCCAGGGATGAGGCCTAGTTTTTGCAGAGTTCTAATTGGGGCAAGGAAGGCAATCGTTTTGATGCTTTATATTGAATGAATGGATGGATCAGACTGGTGAGGAGCCAAGGAGGGCAAGAGAGTCTCAAGAGTCCTCCTCAAATAGATGAAAACATTGAAAATTAAACAAAATTTCAAGGCAGAGCACAACAGTCCAGTGAATTCTACCTTAATCACTCATTTGTTTAATTTCAGAAGAAAAGAGAAGGGAAAATGATACACATAAACATCAGTGAACTTACAATTACATAGAGAATAACATCATCAAAATACAGAGCCACATGGATCCCAACAAGTGCTGCAAAACCCTCGTCTTTCCTTTTGCCAAAAGTGCAGAGATAGAATGTGCAATGATGTGCCAAGCAATCCCAAGTGTCAAACCCTGAAAATGACTCAGAAAATACATGATATAGACTAGCCTAACCCATTCCCATGCCTCTAGGGGTCGAGCTCATCATTCTAGGAGTTTTTTCAACCAATTCTAAACAAAGCACTGAATTCTAGGCAATCAAACAACTTGCCTCTATAAGGTAGGAAACTGATTCATTCATTAAATTTTCATTTTTTAGTGAGTGAAACCTCTAGAACAAGTAAAAATGGGCCCATAGTACATCATGGTCATCAATTTACGTCAAGATAGATCAATAGTTACATCCAAAAGCAAAACTAGTCAAAACTAGGCGAATTTCTGAGCTGTATAGTGAAAAATAAGCCAAAACTCCTCTATGCGCCGCGCCTGATTCTCTATGCATCGCACCACTTTGGAGCTGAATTAGAGGCCCTTCCCAGAGTCCAAATTGAGCTCATGATATCTCGTTGGAAATCCCTGCCTATCTACTTTCCAACCCAACTGGAAATTTTCAATTTGGTGTCCATTTGCTCCTCCAAAACGTCAATCTCCCAAGACTGCTTCCTGTGTGTCAAAATAGGGGCAGAGAGGTCATTTTTTGAGTGTTTTTGACCTCTTGAGGACTCAAAACTTGCCCAAATTTCTTGGCCATGCAACAACAACAATAATTTTTCATGCCAAATCCAAAAATGTAAGGTTTTTGAAATTTGTAGCCCTCTAGCAAAAGCGAGCGCCACGTGGCACGGCTCATAGGGAGGCAAAACCTGTTTTTAAGTGCAAAAATTTAAAAAAATGCAAAAATTGAAATTTGGGCTGGACCTTCTCTATCAAGTGTCATGCTAGGTTGAAGAGGCTTCAACCAATATCTGAAGATGATCATGTTCCTTTTTCCTCTTTTGCTTCTTTGTTGCCTTCTTCAATTTTGCCTTTAGACTCCTTATTCGTGCCTTGGAACTCATATTTCGCGCCTTGTAATGGAAAGCCATGTGTCTTAACAATGCTTTGTCCCTATCGGCCTTGGCCAGCAGTCTCTCCAGGTGGATGTTGATTCTCTCGAGCCAAGACTCACGATCATCATTAATCTCTTACTCCAATGAAGTGAATTCAATCCTCCTCCTTTGGGCAGCTTGGCGATTCTCCCGGATGTTTTTTAAATCCATGATTGCTTGCTGATCTTCAAGCTGTTTGTTCCTCTGCTCCAAGTATTTCATAGTCCACTTAGCCCTCTCCAAGTTGAGGGACAAGGCTTTGATCTCTGTTTGCTTCTCCTGGATGATCTCTCTAAGATGTGCATTTTGCGAGCCCATTTTTGTATCGTCATCCTAAACAAGAATAAAGTCCTGCTCACCTGAAGGCCCCTCGTCCTGCATTGGCCTCTTGCCTCTATCCTATACCTGTGGTGTTGGTGTCGGAAGTGAGGCCCCTTCCACCCCAGGTGGAGATAACACTCGCTTTACTATTGCAAATAACTACCTCGTGCCCTTCTAGTAAGTAATGAAAACTAGTATAGTAGCAGTGTGTGGATCATGGCCTTCATGCTGATGAGAAGGTCCACCTGTCTCATGCCCAGCCTCTGGAGGTCCCTGTGAAACTCTGAAAAACTCAAGGGAGATGAAATCATCCCAAGTGATGCCCTGTAATCCAAGCTGATGAACCACCAAAATTTTGATGAGAGCAAAATGGCAAATACTGTTGAACTACTGCTAGGGGGTCTTGTGTTGCACCAGGATGGTCATCCTTTCTATGTTTCAGCATATGAAATAAGGAATGTTCACCATCTGTACCCAGGTGAAATGTATGAGAAACCTGATGTGATAAGCATATAATTAGGAAAAACGGCCTTCACAACTGAAATACTTCATGATTAGTTGCATTAGTGGAGCATATTCATCTTTGAGATATCAGAAAGGAAACACTCTCTTGAGCTGTCTCAAGAAACCAGGTTTATTATATGGCTCATAATGCTGTCGGTAAATATTTTGCCTCTTGTTCCATGGCTCTCCAATGTTAGGTATGTTGGTTGCTCGTGAGATAGATTCTGGTGTAAGTGTGAAAGTGACACCAACCAAAGTAACTTGATCACCATGTAAATGTAGTACAAACAAGCGAGCCAACTCATGATGAAATTGAACATTAGCAACCTTCTCACAAAACTCATAACATGACTGAAACTGGAAACAAGAGATGGCAAGAGGGCAAGCCTGCAATTCAGTAAGGGTGGTTGGTTCTTCTCTAATATGTCTACCACCTTTATAAGGCCTATGGGGTGCATGTTCCTCCATGGGCGAGTCACTTTGGGCCTCCACTTCATAATCAGATGAATGAGCGGATGACATAACTGCTGCTACTCAAACTGCCTTGGAGAAATAGATGCTGGTGTATGAAACTGTATTGGATTGCTCTTTTAGTGATGTATTTAATTTCTACCACCAAGGGGAAAACAAATGAAACAAGGGACTATTAGAAAGGGGGAAAATAGTAAGGGATTAGGGACTATTGGGACAAATTTTGTTAGGGAAATGTAGGAGGGTTTGAGGGGTTTTATGTATATGGTTAGGAGATTTTTTGTAGGTTTAGGGTTTGGGGTTTGGGATTTGAGAATTTGGGACAGAGAATTTGGGATAGGGGGTTGATGATTTTAGGGAGTAGGGAAACTTAGGAATGATGAAAATAAGAGAGAAATGGGATGGGAGAATGAATTTGGTGACAAACAATAAATTTGAAACCCTAACAATAGGTTTTTGGGTTTAGCTATTTATTTAGGGTTTCACCACATCAATCATCACAACACATCACAATATAAACCTCAAAATTGGATGAATAAACAGTAACCTACTTGAAACCAAGATAATGTAGGCGGTTTTGGCAATTGGAGGCGATTTTGGAACGTTTCGGGCCAATCAGCTGTATGTGCCGCGCAACTCGCCTAATGCACTGCGCCTTCCCAATGTGCCGCGCCCATGTAAAATAACACTGCGCCCATGTAAAATAACACTGTACGTTTTCTCCCAGTGTGCCACGCCTCCCCAGTGCACCGCGACACCTGCTCTATGCGCCGTGCCGGCCAAGTTTCTTCCAAATTCACCCAAATTGCACACTTGCTCAACAAATGTGCTCTACCTTGCTCCTCTTTAGCAAATGAGCTAATGACATGAAGGAATTACTTATAATCAAAGAGCTTTTAAGATTTTAGCTCATGAAACCCACTTCTATAATGTTTGGTAGATGACTTTTATTTCAACCTCTGTTTTGGACTTTTTCACTGCTTTTTCACTTTGTAATGAGCGAAATGACTCGAGCTTGGCGTGTTTTTGCAAGGGTTGGAGCTTCTTAGGCTAAGGAAGGGAACCAGGGTGCAGGTGAAGGAATTTACAATGAAGAGAACAAAATTTACATGATTTTGTACAAATAAGACTAAATACTCTGTTTTTTCCTAAAAACAAAGTTTTGAGGAAAAACACATTTTTGGATACTTATTAACAAAATTTATTGGCGATAGAACATCCTCATGGCCCGCTGGTGATTATCGGACACTCTGAAGCATTTATTGACAAAAACCTAATGAAACCCTAGACCTAATGACTAAAATGACTCTTTGCTGACCATGAGACCAAACAAGGCTGTACATGACTTTAAAATTGACTTTGATGAGCAGACACAGACCAATAGGTACATGACATGAGGGAGATGAGTGACAAAACCCTTTCTTCAGAAGACCGATGCTCCTAATGGAATGCAAATGACTGAAGTGAATGAGACATGTAAAAATGAAATGCAACAAAAGAGATTTTGATCTCTGACAAAGGGATGAACAGACCGACTCTAACACTTCCCACCTTCTAGCATGTTGTAATATGAGCCCAAGCTAGGCTAAGGGCTTGGCTCCAGTATCTCCTCTGTCTTTTCTTCTCCCTGTGATTGTTTGGCTACCTTCTCCTCCAATTTCTCAGTCTCTTTTAACTTAGCTAGAGTTTCTTGTAGATATGTTTCAGCTTCCTGTAGAGTTGCCTTTGAGTCCATCATCCTGATTCTTTCTCTCCAGGTGGAGGTTTTTGGGCTTTCTCTTTCATAGGTGATAGATATCTTTGAAGAAGACTCTTCTTTCGGTTTAGTGGTTGTGTCCTCAATGAAAATTGGTTCCTTTGATTGTGGCTGGGGTTTTCCCACTTTGATCCTTGTGCTTCTCCTAGCTTTAAATTACATGGAGGTTTGCCTCTTTAACTTTCCTTTTTGTTTTGTAGGTGTGCTTAATGCAGCAAGCACAACTGCTGCTTCCCTTGCCAACGTCTTAGGGGATTTCTCTTCCTACTGTTCGTTTTCTTTGCTTCTTGTAGAAATCTCTGTGTCCACTGTTTCTGTCTTTATGACTGATATCTCAAGGTGTGCCTTTCCCTTTTCCTTATGGGTGCTTGCTTTGGCTATGGCAGCCTTCATTTGGGCTTTCTTCACCTTTTCCTTTCTACTCTGTATCCTCTTTTCCCTTGCTGTTTTTGCTGTTGTTTCTTCCCCTGTTTTAGGCTTAGCAGTCTTGCCAAGTTATTTTTGTTCTTTCTGTTCTTCCTCAGTTTTACCCTCTACTTGAATGTCCTGTGCTCCATTATCATTGTTCTTCTCAATTTCTTCAGTTTTCTCCCCCTCCGCACTGCTAGATGGGGTGATGTTTTCAGCCAAAGTTCTAATGTTATCATCCCTGGACATGTTTATGAAGATTTCCCAAGATATGGGGATAGTATAGGTGTGCAAATCATCTTCCACCAATAGTTTGATGATCCCATGGTGGGCCAATTGATCTGGGATCCCTTCATTTAGCTTTGTACCACATTCAATTAAGGAATGAAGAAGGAAATATGGGATGCTCAGTTTCTTGGTTGGAGGCAAGTCAATCCCATGCCTTAATTCACACAACAACTTGAAATGATATCCATAGATGATGCTAAACCTCTCTTCACATGTGATGTACTTCATAATTTGATAACTAACTTCACTCCAGAGAGGAGCCAAGCTTGTCCTTCTAACTCCGTTTTTGTCTTCTACAGGATGCTCCTTAGGTAGAAAAAATGTTTTCTTAGCAACTTCACCCAATGATCTTTCTTCCTTGCTCCAAGGGAGCCCCAATGGTATACTAGTAATTCTATTGATGAGCTCAGGAGTGAGTTCTAGGGTCAAACCCCTAAAACTAACTATGGCATGTGTCTTTGAATGTGGTTTCAGGGACATTAAAAACTCTTCAGTTATCTCCTCATCATGCCCCTAAATTTTGTCAAAGAAGGATATCCAATTTGCTCGGGTGAAAAGGTCCACCACCTCAGGGTGCTCGTGCAGCTTGCTAGAGTTCGAGAGTTCTTTCCTTATGAATCCTCCTGGCATGGTGTTGTGTGCTCGTTTTATGTTTTAACCAGAAGAGAGAATGCTCCGGAAAACAAACAGTCAATCACTGGAATAGAGGATAGCTGAATTCGGTTTCTTCTGAACCCATGAAGGAATTTCTCGTGTGTTCCTTACACTATCAAATAGCAGTAATTCCCTTGTTTTATGACTGTTGTCACCCAGAATATGACTATTTGTTTATGAAAAGAAAAAATTTGTTTTTACAGAACAGAGCATAAGGACACAGGTTCTCTTCTCAACACATAGATAGATATGCAAATTTATTTTTTTCACACACACAGGTTGGCCTCTACTGCTACATATATCTTCCTTACAGGAGAATTTAAAAATGATGAGGAGATTTCAGAATGCAGAGGAAGAACTGGGTAAACTTGGTGAAATATGCAGGCAAACTTTCACGTTTTTTCTCAATGCATAGGCAGATTTTTACTCTCGTTTCTCAAACTTATGCCATTCAATTCACCGCCTAGCACAAACAAATCATGCACAGAGAAGTTTTCTCGAGCCTACCTCATTTGGAGCTTGAAATTTGACGAAAATTCTGGGTTTTCCTTCTGTAGAGCTGTTCTCTGCCTTTCCTGTAGAACCCTTCCTACAGAAGGCTCCCGGTTCCTATAGAATGAAACTGTGGTTCCGATAGAGCCCAATAGGTGGGAGATTTTCGAAAACAGGAAGAAAAACTAGTGGAGGACGACTGGTTAACTGATATTGGAAGTGGTGGATGTGTAATCCAGTTGAGAACGTCGTGAGTACAGAATGAATAGAGGGTGGTGCATGTTTCAACTGAGCGTCTTTTAACTACGACGTGATTCGTGGTGAGGGGATGAGGTGGCTAGACTGAACCATTGATCCGACGTCATAGCCATAATGTTTCTTCATGTCTCTAACCGCCATCAGCTCCTCTCTCCTGTTATCCATCTCCACCACTACCAGTACTGACGATTTCTCCCTGAATAGACACTCCACACGTGCTAGCTGCACATCTAATCGATAATTTTGAATGTAACGGGGCTCGCTTGGATTCCACGAGGATATGTAACTAGCTGAGGGTGGCTAGTTGACTGGCCATCGATTCCACTCAATCCGAACCATTCCCATATTCATGCAGCTTTTAAAATATGATTTATGCAATTGAAGAATGAGTTCAGGCACTTACCTGCGTGGTCGTGGCCGTGTTATTCAGATTTCGGGTTTTGGAACCCATTCCTTCGTTTGTTGTTGCTACATGCACACTGCATGCTTGGCTTCGGCTATTGTTGATGTTCATATGTTCAAGTAGAGCGCCATGCATGTCTCTTTTTCCATACTTTGCCGTCCCTGTCTCTGGAGTATGTCTTTCAGAGGGATCAGGTGCTACAGGATTCCTGTAGGATGTCCTGTAGCTGCTTCTCCTCCTGGAATGCAAGCTAGAATGAGTAGGGCTATACTGCTGATGAGGGTCTTAGCTGATGAGGAGTATATATGGAGGGTAACAGGTATGGTGAGTGAAAATTTTCTGCTTGATTTGTCATTAAAATTTTTTTGCTGGCAGTATGAAGAAAACAGGATTTCTGTGTGTGACTCTGCAGGAACATAAAAAGAATGAGTGCAATGGAGGTGTACAGAGATGGAAAAAGGGTGACATATGGCTATGGATGGAAACAAGGAGGTTTACAGGCCTCATAGATAGATTCCCAACCTTCGGGTCCTATTCTGAGATTGATTTTGGCTTATCTATAGGTTCTATAGGATATTCCTATAGAAGACACAAAACTTCTTGTAGAAGACACATAACTTCCTGTAGAAGACACAGAACTTCCTGTAGAAGGTGAAATCTTAGCCCGAAAGAGACCAAATATTAGGAAAGGGTAGTGGTAATGGAGGAATGAATTGTGAGGAATGCTTGCAACCTGGTGCTGACCTTTGTCCTTTTCTTGTGCAATCCTCCTAACCTGCAATGTCCTTCCTACAACCTACAATTATTCAACATAAATTAGGTTTATTTTTCTCTCTTTTTTTTTTTTTTTAGTCTGAGACAGCTGGGGCACCTCCAGGAGGTTTTCACCCTCACTGTTTGCCCTAAGTGACTCCAAGAGGTTTTCAACCAAGGATCTTTTATTCTTTTTTTTGTTCAAGGTGTGGGTGGAGTGGAGATAGGGGCCTGCTCCACTACCAACACTGATTTATCCAAAGTTTCAATGAACTCCTGCTAGAAAGGGGCTTTCTGTAGATTTTCAATCAATGCCCATTAACGAGCATAGGGATGGCTTCTTCATTAATGGTCCTGATAAGGACTGAACCATTGTTGTTGCATTTCTCCACTGTGTATGGTCCCAGCCACCTTGTCCTTAGCTTCCCTTTGAAATCCTTGTATCTTGAATCATATAACAACGCCCAATCTCCTGGTTGAAATTGCTTTTCTTTAAGGTGCCGGTCATGCCATATCTTCCTTTGAAGTTGGACCACCTCTGGGTGGAGAAGGGCCCACATTCTCTGTTCATCTAGTCCATTCAGGTGAAGTAATATTTCCTGTTGTGCATGGCTGAGATCTAGGTCCAGCTGAGCTGCCAACCTCAATGTGTTATATTCAAATTCTATGGATAGCAAAGCCTTCTTCCTGTAGACCAGCTCATAAGGTGTGAAACCTATTGTAGTTTTCCAAGTAGTGTTGTAGGTCCAGGTGGCCTCAACTAGGCAATCTACCCAATCTTTTCTGCTTTTGCTCACCACTTTAGTCAAAATCTCTTCCAAAGCTAAGTTAGTGACTTCCACCTACCCATTTGCTTGCGGACGATAAGGGGTGGAAGTTCTGTGCTTAATCCTGTGATGAGCGAGCAGGTCTTCAATCAGGTTAGAGGTAAACTAACTTCCTTGATCTATGACTAACTTGCTTGGGTAGCCAAACTTGTAGAAGATATTTTCCCTCAAAAACTCAGCCACTTTTTCTTCTATTGCTGCCTTGATTGCCTTGGTTTCTGCCCACTTTGTCAGGTAGTCCATGCACACAATGATGTAAGAATTTTGTTTTGAAGGAGGGTTGATAGGACCCACAAAGTCCATGCTCCACTTCTTAAATGGCTCGAAAGTCACTTGAGGTTGGAGGGGCATTTCATCCCTTGGAGTTAGTTTCCCCATCCTTTGACATCAGTCACATTGGCTGATGTATCTCCTAACATCTTGATGAAGAGTGGGCCAATAGTATCCTGCTTGTAGAATTTTGAAAGCGGTTCTTTTTGCTACAAAGTGGCCTCCATAGGGCCCATCATGACAGGTTAGGAGGATGTCAAAAACTTCCTCCTCCCTGACACAACGCTTCAAAATCTGATCCGGGCCAAGGTTAAATAGGTTACGCCCAATCCACGTGAATGGGGTGCTTTTCCTCACTATCTTGCTCTTCTCTTTTGAGGATAGGCATGGTGGGAACTGTGCTGAAACCAAGTAATTTTCTATATCAGCAAACCATGGAGAGAGTACTGAAATAGAAAATAGGTGTTCATCTGACATTTGATCATCCACCATCCCTTCTTCACCTGCAGACAAATCTAGTCTAGACAGAAAATCAGCAACAACATTTTCCTTACCTTACTTATCAACAATGGTCAAATCAAATTGCTGCAATAAAAGTAACCATCTAATGATACGAGCATTTACATCAGGTTTATTCATCAAATACCTAATTGCAACATGATCAGTGTGTACGAATGTTTGATATCTAGTGATGTAGTGTCTGAACTTGTTTAGGGAATGGACTATAGCTAGGAGCTCTTTCTTGGTTACGATATAGTTTAACTTTTCCTTGGACAGGTTTTTACTGACAAAATATATGGCATACAATAGCTTCTCTTCAACTTGTCCCAAGGCTGCTCTTATGGATTTGTTTGAGCTATCCGTGTGAATGTGGAAAGGTAGGGCTCAATTTGGACCTCTCAAGATTGGGGTAGTTACCAGCTTACCTTTCAACGCATCCAGAGCCTCTTGACAGTTGTCAGTCCATATAAACTCAACATCTTTCCCCAAAAGACCAAAAAATGGAGAGGCTAGCTTACTGAAATCTTTAATGAATATTCTATAATATCCCGCTAAGCCTAGAAAACTCTGAACATCTCTTACCTTTTACAGAGGTGGAACCCTTTGGATGATAACAATCTTGTTGGGATCCACCTGTAATCCTTACTGAGAAATTGTATGACCTAGCACGGTCCCTTCAGTCATCAGGAATTCACTTTTTTCAAGACTGGGGGACAGGTTCATTTCAATACACTTGAATAAAACTTTTCCTAGGTTAGTCAATGCTTCTTGGAGGTTGGACCCATAAGGAGTAAAGCCATCCATATAGATTTCCACCAAATCATGAAGCAACTTAGAAAATATGCTCAGTACTGCTCTTTGGAAAGTGGCAAGAGTGTTGCATAACCCAAAGGGAAGGACCCGGTAGGAAAAGGTACCGTATGGACAAGTGAAAGTGGTCTTATCTTGGTCTTCCGGGCTAATTTGGATCTGATTATACCCGCTAAACCCATCTAGGAAGGAAAAGAACTTCTTCCCTGCCAATCCATATAACACTTGATCTATGAAAGGCAAAGGGAAATGGTCCTTTTCGGTGGCTCTGTTAAGTTCCCGATAATCAACACAGATTCTCCACTCCCCGCTTTGCTTGGGCACAAGCACCAGAGGAGAAACCCACTCGTTATCAGAGATAGAGTAGATGAATCTCGCATCTAGCAACTTTTGTCGTTCTTCTTTGACAATGTCCTTAAGGGCTGGATTCATTCTCCTCTGAGGCTGCTTGACTGGTTTACAATCCTCTTTAATGTAAATGTGATGGGTACAGACTGAAGGGTGGACTCCTTTCATCTCCTTATAGCTCCAAGCAAAAGCATCCAAATAGTGGTTCAATAAGCTACACAGTTCCTTCTCCTGAGAGGGGGATAGGGATGAGTTGATCTTCAAGGTTCTTTTAGGGCCAAATTACAAATTCTTAACTTGGGGAGAGGTTGGATCAGCCACACAGAGATCCACTAAAGCACTGGCTTGGGTGTCTCCTACCAACTCTTCTAATGGCAGCACACTGGGAGGTGGATTTTGAATCAAATTCTCAATAAGTTCATCCTCGGTTTGAGGACCTCGCCTAGTGGCTTCCACTGTGCATAATGGTGTAGAGTAGACTTCATCCTCATCCTCCTCCTCCAACCAGAGAGGTAAGTCATGTTCTAACAGAGGTTGAGTAGGAGGATGTAGGACTTGCTGTTTGGACATAGGCCCATTCTTGATGGTCATGCTTCTAGCTAGACAACTGATGTAAGCATCTATAGTAGCTAAATAAGGCCTTCCAAAAATGAGGGGGTATCCAGTGAGTTTTTCCTTTGGCTAAAGGACCAAGAAGTCTGTAGGGTACTCCCAAGAATCAACGGAGACCATGACATCTTCCACAATCCCTTCGGGGGTCATGGTGGAGCGGCTTGCTAACTGCAGTACTATTGAGGTATTTCTTAGGGAACTCTGAAGGTTGAGTTTGAGCATAGTGTCCCTGGTCATCACATTAATGGAAGCCCCTAAATCAACCAATGTGGGGGATTATGGTGCCATTGATGTGGACATCAACTACAGGACTCCCAAGGTCCAGATATTTTGGAAATATTACTTGTCCCAACATTAGGTCGGATAGTTGTCCTATGACATTGATAGTTGGGGCATATTTCTTACGCCTACCTGGGTGCCTGAAACACTTCTCTTTGATCAATTTTTTGTAGATTGGTACATCTTTTATGGCCTGGATAAGTGGTATTTTCACACGTAACTGTTTAAGCTCACCCAAAAGTTTAGTCTCTTTTGGGTTTGGTTGTATGGTTCCAGTTAGTCTCTCAAGAAAGGGTGGAATGGCTTTGGGTTCACTTTCCTATTTCTCTTCTTCATCCTCCTTAGGAGGAGGTTGTCTATTTGGGAGGACCTTCCCAGATCATAGGTTGATCTCCTGAATCTCCATAGCATAGGTAGGGCATGTTGTCTCTCCAATATATACCTGTTGGGCCTATCTGTTATTGGGGTTTGGGCTCAGTTGAGTAGGCATCTGGGGTTGTCTTGGAGAAGCAGGAGGTAATGGTTGTGGTTGAGCAGGTGGTGGAGGCAAAATAGTGGGAGGAGAGTTGTATTGGGGCCTCCACCCCTGTTGAGGTGCATTCCACTGAGGTTGTGGCTGAACATGAGAATGAAACGAATGAGCAGCAGGTTGAGTATGGTATTGAGATGGATATGACCAAGGAGGGGGTGCGGACCAGTAAAGATGAGCAGGGGGACCCCAAGAAGGTATGTGAGTGGATTGGTTGGGGTTGTAATAAGTGTGGGAGGTACCTTGCATCCCTTGCTGGTAAGGTCTAGATCCATGTGGCCTCCTTTGGTTTAGGAAGTAGAGTGGTTCAGTGGCTCCTTCATCCCCTTGGTACATAGCTTTAAGTCAGGGTAAGGTTGGGCATAGGTTTGTAGGGTGGTCTTCCTCACAAACGAAACATATCTCTACTAAGTGCAATGGACACTCATTTTGAGGATGCTTCCTTGCACATCTGGGACAAAAGATGGCCAAAGCCCTCTCAGCTTCCTCTTTCTTCTGTTGGATTCAGAAAGTATCTACTTGCATGGAAATGGTCTGTCTCATCTCACTTTTAAGGTCTTCCATCTGATTTGCAAACTCATGTTTGGAGAAGGTGGCACTAGCTAAAAGTTGAATCCCCCTACCTCTTTTCTGGGCTGCCCTAGAATGGTTTCTAAACACAGCCTTTATGTCATCATAAGGTAGCTGGTAGATGTCTCCTCCAACCATCAAATGGAGGGTATCTAGAAGGTCTTCAGGGATTCCTCGGAGCAGAACCAGCTTCAAAGATTCAGGGTCAAGTGTGCCCCTGGCCCTTTTATAATTGAGTTGGAACCTTTCTTCATAGTCTTCTAAAGATTCATCACTTCCAATGGTCATCTGAAAGATTTCTCCCTTCACTTCCTTTGACCCACAGTAATCCCGGTATTTGTTGTTAAAGGCTTGCTGCATCTAAGCCCAAGTTGTGATATTGTTTCCAGGTAACCCCATGAACCAGCATAATGCTGCATCCTTGAGGGTAGAGGGAAAGAGTTTCAACTTTTTCTCATCTTCTACATAGTCATAGGTTCAACAAAGGACAACAAACTCAAATAAGAAGGTATCAGGGTCTTCAGTAGTCAATCCATGGAAGTGAGGTAAGGCTGAGGGACTTATGTTTTTCATTTTTGTGTCCCCATTGGTCTCTTGAATGGGAAAGGCACCTTCTATTCTCTCCTCATCTCCTATACCATTGCTGTATTCAACCATGGTCTTAGGAGGAATGTTTTCTTGCTCTTATTTTGTTAGAGGATCTTCGTATATCTCTAGAGGTTCACTGCCACCAAAGAAGAGAGAAGGGTGACTCAGTGATGTGGTGGGGGTGTTGGGTAAGAATTTTCCTGAATTGTCTCTGTTCCTACGAGGCATGAAATGAAATATTTTTGGTTGATTTTTGTGTTTTTTGTACCTGCAAAACTGAAATTGATTGAACAACAAATATCAACTAACTAAAGTAAACTTTGTTGGAATGAAAATTACAGAATTGAAATGAAAGTAGGAAATGACTAATCTATGCTGCTAAAATGAAATTGTAGAAGTAAAATGCTAAGCTACGCTTGCAAAATTGAAATTGCAGAATTGAAATGCTAATCTACGCTTGCAGAATTGAAATTCCGGAATGGAAATGCTAATCTACACTTGCAGAATTGAAATTGCGAAATGGAAATGCTAATCTACGCTTGCAGAATTGAAATGCTAGTCTAGGAAAGTAGGAAACGTCTAGTCTACTTTTGTGGAAATGAAATTGCAGAATGGAAATGAAAAAACTACTCTACTCTTGCTGAAATAAACTACTTAGCAGAAGGTTGCAGTAGAGAATAGAAGAAAAGCAGTAATCACAAATACTCTGACGCTTCCCTGGCAACAACGCCAAAAGGACGATGAGCTCTAGTATTGCAGCAATGATGCTGCAACTCCTGGGACTCCCTTCTTTACTTTTATCAACCCACTTGTTCGTAACAAACTTGGAAGTGACGGTGCTATATGCACAAGTACTAGCTCTTGCCGTAGGTTGTCACTTGATCAGCTGGCACAAGTCCGCTAGGAGCTTAAGCCAACTTCTACGAGCTCTTAGAAGAATCTTTTAATTGTGATGGATGAAATCTAACTCAAAAGAGGATAGTTTACTTGCAAAAAGAAGTTGAAAGCTCAAAGGAAATGCAAACCCTAATCAACCTTAGTTTTGTCGACTAACCCTACTGGTGCAAGAAAAGAGATGAAAGTGGTGGAAATGGATGCCATTGACTCTTGGAAAGGTAAAATGCATGTGACTAAGCTACTTCTGAAGTGAAATATGGAAAAAGCATATTTTTGGTGTTTTTGAGTAAGTTGGCAGAATTATTATGCATGTGCTTTAACTATCTTTGACTGTGCAAAGGTTGATTGGCGAAAGGAAATGGAGTGGGCACTTGCAAGAAGTTGGGAAGGTGAGAAGAGGGCCTAAGGGGTCCCTAGCACCCTTCCAAAGAGTTTCACAGTGATTAGATCTCGAAAAACTGCTCACGTGAACTTCTACATGAACTTTGTAGGGGTTCTACGGGATGTTCTACAGGAAGTTCTACAAGAAGAGCCGAAAGAGGATTTTAGAGGGTTGATGGTGGAAAAACGGTGGGAAAGTGGAAATGGAAGATGGATGAGGATGTGAAGGGGTCTAAGACCTAGTGAATGAATCTAGAGAGTGATGAAGGTGGTTGGATTTGTTCAACGATGGAGGGAGCAATGTTGCACAAGAATGTAGAAATTAGGGCAAATAGGAACAGTGGGGAAAATGAAGGGAAGTAATCTTGGATTAGGGGTTGGAGTAGGTTGTATGATGGAGGAAGGATAGGCATCGATGTGTTACAGGTGTTCTGCACACTATTTTCCATAACTAATTGAACAAAGGCTAGAAAAACTAGAGATCTATCTATTTTGACCTAATCTGACCTAAAAACTAGAAACATGATGAACATAAGTTTATAGACAGGAAATCATGCAAGATAAATATGGAAACTAAGAAAGAACAAATCTAAACATGCAAGTACAACTGGCATCAACTTTTCCAACTAAAAATCTAACACTAGCAATTGCATGGAAAGGCAAAAACAATGTTTTGTGGCAGCAAGTATGCCTTGGTCTCAGCTCATGGTCCCGAGGAGGAAGAGGTGAAATCAAGGATTTCTTGATGGCCTTTTGTAGATATTTTATGTTACCAAACTATCAAATTGACCTGAAGCATGAAAATCTATTTTAATCATCAAAAACAACCTAAGTAACGAAGCAAGATCTTAACCTAAATAGCAAAAATTATTCTATGAATGCAAGGAAAACACATAAAAGTACACAAAGGAGGTACTGGCACTTGGGTTGGGCCCAACCCCAAGAGCTACAGTCTTCTAAGAAAGCTCAGAGCTAGTGCAAAGTGAAATTTATCTCCATTACTCAAAAACTAATCATGTCACAAAAATGTTTACAGCGAGAGCTCCAAAATGAGCTGAAATGCAGAGCTACACTAAGGTGCAAAAAAAGACTGTTCAATAGCTAAACTACCAAGGCTTGAAGCCTTCCTAATTATGCACCACGAGGACTCCCAACAACCCTCCTTAAGTTTAGGAGCTTGGCTGCTCAAAACTGCAGTTAATCAACCACTTCACAAAATCTACTCGGCTGCCCCTTGAAATCATCTTTGGTGGGTTGTTGAACTCTGAGCTAATGGTGCAGAACTCAAGGAAGGGATAATTTAGTGCATAAGACACCCTTTCTACAAATCCTCAGCCTTGTTCCTTCGTATTTGGCTGTCAAATTGCTCATAAATGCTTGACCTTGGTCCAAAAGATGTCCAAAAATCTGCAATAAGCACCTATTAGACTTTGTGGTCAAGTAACTATTCTCATTCATTCAATTAACATAAACATATTCAAAAGCATGCATAAATCTATGAATAATGGTGGATTAATCGAGAAGAATAGGCAAAATGAGCTCAATAAGTTACCCATTTTTGTGGCTCATCAACCATGACTTCAATTATGATTGAGCTATTAGCTCATTAACACGCATTTGATCATACATCAACTTGATGTGTTTTAGGACTCATCATATGTTAAACATAGGCTAGCATAAGCCTTCATTGTTAAATATAGCCAAGACATTTTCCTTAGACATCCAAGGCCCCCATCAAGAAAATCATCCAAGGTCTTTTATTCCAAAAGGGGCATAGTGCAATTGTTCAATTTCATAGCCATTCTAATAGGAATCCTATACAATTCTATCCATTTGGAAGGCCCTCTAGGAATATAGTTTCCCATAGTTATCCGTTATAATTCACCCTATTATGTGTCATTTTTTGAAGAATATAGGGTAGTTAGCATGAGTAAGATTCTTCTAGACTTGATAAAAATTTTTGAAGTGCTTTTTACAATTTATATTAGCTTGATCTTCTTCTTATTATTAGTGTGTGTGTTTACTTCATCAAATTGCTATAAAAAACAAAGAGACAAGAACTCAAGAAGTTGGCATTCCGCCAGGGCCAAAACCTCTCCCTCTTGGAGAGGAAAACCCACATGTAATTCTTCTTATAGAGATTCCAATTGACAAACACCAAGACCTTGACATGACCTTTTATGCCACTCCAAGACCAAGCAACCATTCTTCTTCCTTGTCACTGCTGAGATCATCATTATTACTGCACTATCAAGATATTCATTGTTGCAACATCATTGCTTCATTTTCACTGAGGTCTTCACCATACCACTGAGATCTCCATGTGGTCTACTCCTACACTCACTAAGATCATGACTGTCTTACCATAGCTCTGCCTTCACTGAAATCATAGCTGCACTCTTACTAAGGTTATCATCATGCCAATGAGATCTCTACCTTGTCTTAATCATGACTTTGATAACATGTCTTCACCAATGCACCGAGATCTACATCATGACCTTATCTTCACTAGGATTATAACTGAGATCTTCATATTCATTAGGATCATGATTATAGCGATGAATGTGTCTATGCTATATATACTTCACCGAGATCCTTATGAATGCTGAAACTATTACTGTGACCCTGTGATTAGGCCGAGACAATAGAGAGATATGCGAGGACTTCATTGTAACTATCACCGAGACTGCACCTTATTGTCACGCACCCATCTAAGAATTTATCTTGTACCCATCCAACAATATATCCTGCATCCATTCGAGATTTCAGAGCCTTATCCAAGATTTTTTCTTGCTCTTTTTCGTAGACCCTAATGGGGTATATATAGTGGTTATGATTCCATAAATAAGATAACATCAGTGTGAACAATTGTGTCTTTAATTGAGCCAACATGATTGTCCTTTTATATCTTTTGTAGGTCGACATGACTGAAATTTACATCATTTTGTTGTCAGTCTTCTTCTTTGACTGATGATACTTGTCTTGTAGGGCTACTTGACACTAGGTTGACCCATGTACATTACATAAATTCTCAACAAGAGCTCTTTAATATAATTTTGACTCTTTGAATTTCCTAGACCTATAGAATGAGAAAGAAACTCATTCATATAATTTATAAAAATAATATTTATTTTTCTTGATAAGTACAAAGATCAAAATTATATTGACAAATACTGAAACTAGTTACACTTTTCTTCAACACACCCTCTTAACTAGGGAGGTATTTACAATGGTACTTGTTTATTCTCAATCTGAAGAATTTCTCATAAAAAGAGTTAGATTGGTAATCCCATTTGTATAGAATCATATCAACCAAAATTTTCACAGTGCAAGGCCTTGACTAATAACTCCATCTCTCTACGATACCATGAGATATAATGCTGGTGAGACCAATGATTTATAGACACCTTCATCATTATCTCTCAAGGTACATACCCACCTGGGTGTTCACTGAGTATGACCTTCTAGGACTATTGTTATCTTGGGTTCCCAACCCTCAAAGAATATCGGCCCTCTTGCCTACTCTTATCTTGAATTCCCTACACATACTCAAAGAGTATTGGATGCTAGATGGTTACCGAACCCTCCATTCTTTCTTCCCATGCGAAGACAAGAATGTTGTGTCTATCATGTGTCAACATTTCTATTCATGGTCTTCACCTAGACTTACGGCTATTAGTCCTGGTCTAGTGGAGGACACATGAAATAGAAAAACACAACTTTCACTCCTTTGTAATCAGGGGTGATCTAATTCAAGCTCCCTCTTGATCATGGACCTATCAAAGCTCCTTCTTAGCAAGGGACTCTTATTTTCATGAGAAACTTCTTCTTCATGGGTACTTCAACTGCTTGGCTAACTTCTTTCCTTGATTTCATAGTTCAGTTGAGCTTCTTCCTTGTAGGGCATCAACCTTCAATCACTTTCCTTCTTGGTTCGTCATGTCATTCTTTTTTTCATGGAAAGTGGCCTTCTTGATACATATCTAGAACCTTCGTTACATAGCTACTTCTTTCCCATCATGCTTCTTTCAAGAATTTCCATCCACCACATGAATGCTAGTTGTACTTGTCTTACAACTCTTGTTCCAGTAGCCCTGCATGCACTCATCCATATATTATTCAAGAAATTAGAACATAACATTAAATCAAATATTGCCTTACTAGATGTCTCTTCATCATGACATCTTCCTGTAGGTATCAACATCCTGCATTCATGTTAACACATCTCCCAAAGATATCCATTGTCCAGGGTCTTCAACTTTTTCAGACTTTCATCAGAGTCTTCATATCTTTCTGAGAGATTTCCTATTCAAATTTTCTTGGTCTTTGGATGTTGATTCCCTTTATTAGGGTTGCATATCTCATGATCTCTCCCTTCCTCACACATTTCCTTCCCAGGTGCTTTCAATAAGAGTTTCTTAATTGTAGTTACCCACCTCATACTTCATTTGAGGACATATTATGTTGATTTCATCTAGTGTGACTTATGCCTTCCTGCATCCTTTCAGAGGAGGAGATCCTTTTTCTCTTGATCATGATTCTCAATATAGAAGTAATGATCCATGTTACCCACAACCACATTACATGTCATTGTAATATTAAATATAAGCATACATATCTTATTTTACAACAGGCTTCATCGAGGCTTCTTACAACAACTTCCTTGATTGAAGAGATATTAAATCCATTGATTTGCTTCATGTCATCACATCATTATCTCATGGATTACATAGGTTGGAATTCTTGTTGAAACACTTACTTCCTCTCTAGATTAGAGAACCCTTCAATGAGGATTCCATCATAGAATTTTGAGGGTATTGTATATCCCCAACTGGAAGATGTTTCCTTTTCAACTTGATGTATGATGAGACTTAGATGACTCCTTTCTTTTCTTCAAAGTCCACTAAGGTTCCAAGATATATATACCCTACATGTTTGTCTGCCATGGATTTTTCCTTCATGATCCCCATGGTGATGTCACGAGCTCTTGTTTCTAATGCTTCCATGACACATATTATTATCATTTTCATAGCTTATAACACAATATTTATGAGCTTATGATAAGACCCTTTTGTGATGGATATTATCTTACTCATAGGAGAGATTTATTACTCCCTCTTTCCTTTGCACTTTTCTTCAGCTTCCTCCATCTTTTAGTGATATGAGATTCCAAAATATTTCTATAGCATTGAATCTTAGATATAATTATTCTGTCTTGTTTGAGGACCAACCTTTCCTTTCCTTTCTACACATGGTTGAGTTCCTTTAAGCTTCAATATTTTTTTCATTAACTTGCCTTTCTCTATGTAGCATATAGACCACAAGTTGTTGAATGAGGTAACCTTCTTGTTCATGGACATTTGTTACCTTTCCTATCAGTTAGAACAATGATGATTATCTTCGTTCGTAGATCTTGTAGATGAGATCTTATGAAGATATCCTACATCCCTTGATACCCTTTACTTTCATGTAGATCAGATTTCATGTGACCTTCTTCATTGCATATTTAGAGAATGAGTTTATCGTCTACATCACTTTGATGTCTCCAATATTTCTATGTGAGGGGATCTTTCATAAGCATCCCTTTCCATAAATTCAAAGGAGACCTATTGATATGTTTAATGACTTCAGCTTCTTAGAGGACTATGACTATCCTCCTTCATGCAAGGAATCTTGATGACCCATCCAACCTATATATGTCCTTGAAATCATTAAATGATTAAACCAAACTTAATTATAGAGTGAAAAGATAATTAGTTGTCATGTGAAGATGAAATATTCACCTTGATCATGTCAGAAATGGTTGAAGAATATGCATTGACGATTCCTCCGGATGAGATCCTTGTTGTACTGATAGGAAGATTTCCTTCTTTGCCTTTGAGTCACTTCGATTTATACATATGACAAACTATTGATGTACTTGGGATGGCACTGCATTGCTATTACATAAGTATACCATGGAACCTTGTAGTATTAAACATTGTGTAGAATCATAGAGTATTGAGGTTGATTGTCATGATGTACAGAGACTCATTAGTTAGAATTGTTGTATCATAGGGCTTCTTCATTTTATATTGAGTATTTTTTATACACACTTCTATATATATGCCCTTGAATATGTATCATTAAGCTCTGATAATCTTGAGATGCAAGATTGTTCCTTTTATAGAAAGGATTCAATCCGAGGTTGAAATCTTCATATAGTTGCACAGAGACTGTGGGTAGAATGGGACTTGTAAAATAAATGTCATCTGGTTGTGTATATCCGAACTGAACTATTGTATGAGCTCTCCTATTATAGTCTTTTGCCTGTGATCATTTACATCTTTGTCTAAGTTTTCTAAGGCTAAGAATGTGGGAAGAATATAAGTATAGGTCATCAAGTTGAGAGAGACTATAACTCAAAACAATGACATTGTACATTGTTGTTGTAGATTGATCCTTGAATGTATCTTTTAGCTGCCCTTCCTTTGACTTTAGCACCTAAGCTATGATACCATGTTGAAGAATCTAGGGTAGTTAGCATTAGTAATATTCTTCTAGACTTGATAACAATTTGTGAAGTGTTTTTTACAATTTATCTTAGCTTGATCTTCTTCTTATTATTAGTTTGTGTGTTTACTTCATAAAACTGCTATAAAAAACAAAGAGATAAGAACTTAAGAAGTTGGCATTCTGCCAAGGCCAAAACCTCTCCCTCTTGGAGAGGAAAACCTGCACGTAATTATTCTTATAGATATTCCAATTGACGAACACCAAGACCTTGACACTTGACCTTTTATGCCACTCCAAGACCAATACACAATTCTTCTTCCATGTCACTGCTGAGATCATCATTATTGTTGCACTATCGAGATCTTCACCATACCACTGAGATCTCCATGAGGTTTGATCCTAGACTCACTGAGATCATGACTTTCTTACCATAGCTCTACCTTCACAGAAATCATAGCTGCACTCTTACTTAGGTTATCATCATATCAATGAGATATCTACCTTGTCTTCATCATGAATTTGATAACATGTCTTCACCAATGCACCGAGATCTACATCATGACATTATCTTCACTAGACATATAATCGAGATCTTCATCTTCATTAGGATCATGATTGATATCATGATTATAGTGAAGGTTGTGTCTGTGATATATATACTTCATCGAGATACTTATCAATGTCGAAACTATTATTGTGACCCTGTGACTAGGCCGAGATAACAGAGAGATATGTGAGGACTTCATTGTAACTATCGCTGAGACTGCACCTTACTATCCCACACCCATGCGAGAATCTATCCTATATCGATTCGAGAATATACCCTACACCCATCTGAGATTTCAGAGCCTTATTAAAAAAAAATTCTCTCTCTTTCGCAGACCCTAATGGGGTATATATAGTGGTTATGCCTCCATAAATAAGTTGACATGAGTGTGAACCATTGTGTCTTTAACTGAGATGACATGAAATTCATTTTAATTCTTTTGTAGGCCGACGTCACTAAGATTTACATCATTTTGTTGTCAATCTTCTTCTTTGAAGGATGGTGCTTGTCTTGGAGGGATACTTGACACTAGGTTGACCCATGTACATTACAGAAATGCTCAAGAAGAGCTCTTTAACATAATTTGACTCTTTGAATTTCCAATACCTATAGAATGAGCAAGAAACTCATTCATATAATTTATAAAAATACTATTTCTTTTTCTTGACAAGTACAAAGATCAAAATTATATTGACAAATACCAAACCTAGTTACACTTTTCTTCAACATCATTAACATACTAAGAATAGTTATACCCAACAACGTGATCCACACATTATATGACAATATATGATTATAGGAATATGTTCAACATTCATATAACAAATTATAGGTGACAACACTAACATTATTAGCAAATAATTCACAAGAAGCATGCATAACAAGGACATAATGAAATATATGCAACATTTGTTCATGAATCACATAATTTGGGATTTGTTATCTTGTATATTTAACGCCAAATATAATGACATGGGTCAATTTTATTAAAGAAAATTATGAAACATTTGAGAATTTTAAGGCTTTTAAAACTCTTGTTGAGACTCCTTGTGAACTATGCGAAGGAAATTTACTAGCTATAGTCAAATATTTCGAGTATTTCGAAGTAAGTGTGACATAACAATAAATGAAGACAATTTAGGCAAGTTTGATTCCATAACATATGACAGAATATTACTTAGGTATACATCTGGAAGAAAGGGCTACAAATGTTACAACAAAACTTTGCGAAAAGTGGCAGAGAGAATTGATGTAAAAGTGGATGAAGTATTGCCTAAAAAAGAAAACGATCATAGGAAAATTGAGATCTAAAAGAAATTGTGACTTAGTTGAGAGAAATAAAATGTAGAAGAAGAGGAAGAGGGAGAATATAAGGAACAAGAACAAGGGGAGGAGGAAATAGGAAATCTACATCCAAAGATTCCATCTAGATATGTACAAAAGAGTCATTGAGAAAATCATATTTTTGGTAACAAAAATTCAAGAGTCCAAACTAGAAGGAATTGACAAGCACAAAAAAGCATGCCAAGTTTTGTTTTTTGTCCAAAATAGAACCCAAGAACTTTTCTCAAGCTAATGAAGATAAACATTGGGTTATTGCTATGGAAGAAGAATTGAATCAAATTAAGAAAAATGAGACACAAGAACTTGTGCCTAGACCAAAAGACAAGAATGTGAGTGGCACCAAATGGTGTTCAAGAAAAAGTTGAATGAGGATGGAAAAGTAGTGAGAAATAAGGCTAGGTTGGCGTGTAAAGGATATTCTAAAGTTTAGGGCATTAACTTTGAATAAACCTTTTCTCTAGTTGCATGACTAAAAACAATCAGCATATTTATGGCATTTGCATGCTTTGAAAACTTCAAAGTCTATCAAATGGATGTCAAGTTAGCTTTTCTTCATGGAAATTTAGAAGAAGAGGTATATTTTAAACAAATAGAATTATTTTAACTATCAAAAAATGAAAACGATGTGTGCATATTAAAGAAAGCATGATATGTCTAAAGCAATCTCCCATGACTTTGTATTCAAGGCTTGACAAGTATCTACAACAAAAAGGATTCAAAAGAGGAGAAATAAACAACAACCTTTATATCAAAATAGATAATGAAAATATATCAATCATTTTAGTATATGTAGATGATATTATTGGAATTTATGCTGACATAATGAGCAAAAGGTTTGAAAAAGCAATGTAGAAAAAATTGATTCCCATGCTAGGAGAATTTTTATTCTTTCTAGGTTTGCTGTTTGTTCAATCTAGTAAAGTCATATTCATCTCCAAAACTAAATACATTAAGGAAATGTTGATGAGACTTGGGATGGAAATTGTGCACCTGTTAGCACAACCATGGTCACAGAAGGCAACTTGAGAAAACATAATGAATCTCTTGATGCAAATCAAATTATGCATAGGTCAATGATTAGCAGCTTAATATATATCACAACATCAAGACTAGATATTATACAAGTAATGGGGTTGCTTGCAAGATTTTTATCTGAACGAAAGGAGACACATATGAAAGTAGCTAAGAGAATATTCAAATGTTTGAAGGGCACTCTAGACTTTGGCCTATGATATTCACGAAGAAAACAATTTATTTTAACAACATATATAGATGTATATGGGGTAGGAAGTGTAGATGAAAAGAAAAGAACAAGTGGAGGAAAATTGTTTATGGGTAATTGTCTAGTATCATGGTTGAGCAAGAAATAAACCTCAATCTCCCTTTCCACAATTGAAGTTGAATACTTTGTAGCAGTGGCATGTTATACTCAAGTTCTCTGGATGAAGTAGAATTTGAGGGATATCAATGTAGAATATGATCAATCAATGTCAATTATCTATGATAATGTTAGTGCAATCAACATTCCAAACAATCATGTGATGCATTCAAATACAAAACACATTCTCATCAAGTATCCCTTTGTCAAAAAGTAGTTACTTTAACAACATGTTAAGATAGAATAAATTTCTACCAAGGAATAAGTTGTATATATATTTACTAAACATCTTCTTAGACAAACATTTGAATATATTAGATAGAATTGGGAGTGATATTTCTATCATATCATCAATAAAGGAAAGCACAAGCTTAGAGGAAGTAGTCATTTTCCATTGATATCAAAGGGGGACAAATAGTAGATAGGGGAAGTTTACAAACAAGGAGAGTTCTACAACAAAAATCCACAAATATCTAGGGTTTCGATCAATGACAAAGGGGGAGATTGTTGAACATTATTTTCATTGATGTTAAAGACAATGTGAGACTACAATTTTCCAAGATGAAGATTGTTGGAAATATTGTTTGGATATCCTATATTTCAAGGAATGTTGACTCTATATACCTATATCAAATGGGATAATAGGATATATGGTTGAATATATTATTATAATACCTTTCAAATGGTATATGACACTCCCTCTAACACCATGTTAGGAATGAGGAGATATGAAATATTGTATTAAGTTAGTCCAACTAGAAAGTATAGGTTATCCTAGACAGTTTTACAAGTCCCCATAAATGAACATGGAAATATTATAAATAAAGGGTATAAGAGTTCATTTGAAGATCATCCACACAAGAAGAGATCTGTTGTGCACAACAAAAGCCTAGGAATACTTTTGGTGTCTTAAAGGTAAAGGAAAATTATGATTTGTGAAGTGAACACGCCATCTTGGAATTTTCACTATAACATTTTTTTATGTGATGTTCAATACTATGAAACTCAAATGAGATAAATGGGATATATTCATATTCATGTGGTAGAAATTTCAAATTATGTTCATATTAATTTCAAATAGATGATCTAAGGAAGTTAGGGTTCTTGAATGCTCCTAAATATGCTTCAAATTGGTCAACTCAAAGCTATAACTTTTCTTTTGGGACGTTTTAGACCATGAAGCTTGGAGGAGATAGAGGGGAGATATTCATGTACCTATGATCAAAATTTTAGACTATGTTTGACTTTAATTTCAAAGATATCATATGAGGAATTTAAGGTTCCTAAACTCTCTTTAAATCTGCATCAAACATGTCAGCTTGTCATTTCACTATAACTGTTGTTCTGGCATGTTTCAAACCATGAAACTTGAAGGAGGTAGAGGGAAGATATTCATGTAAATGTTCTAGAAACTTTAGACTTTGGTTCTATACAATTTTGGAGATATTATCTAAGGCGGTTAGGGTTCTTGATTTCTCCTGAAATATACTTCAAACATATTGGCTTGGAAATATTACTATATCTTCTTTTTTGAGATGCTTTAGACTATGAAATTTTTAGGAGATAGAGATGATATCTTTAGGTACTTGTGGTAGAAACTTTGTTTCACTATAATTTTAGAGATTGCCTTATGGAAGTTAGGGTTACTAAATAGACCTAAAATTAGTTTCAAACATGTCAATATAGCATTTTTGTTAAAAAAAAAAAAATTGGGGGTTTTCAAAATGTGAAAAATTTAGAGATCCAAGGAGACATTAAAAAAATGTTTCAACTAAAAATTTCATAATCAAATTTTCAAAACTGGATATGTGGCATGTTGTAAAAGTTTTTTCTTAGGAAAAGGCCAAAAATAATTTTGGGAGAAGCAGACCTGGTGAAGGGAGAAGCAACAAATAGACATGGTGAAGGAAAAAGCAACTAACTAACCTAGTGAAGGCAGAAGTATCAATAAAACTCAATGAAATAGGATGGTGGGTATGAATATTTGTAATAGAGGGGATTTGTGTCTGTTATATGTTGGTGCCTATAAATATTATAGCAGAGGGGATTGGTGTCTCCTATAGGTTGGTGCCCATAAATATTATAGTAGAGGGGATTGGTGTCTCCTATAGGTTTGTGCATACAAATATTATAGCAGGTGTGGTTGTCCTATCATGTAGGTTGGTTCCTAGAAAGTTTGTAATAGTAAGTTGGTGCCTACAAAATTTGTATCAGTAGGTTGTTGCTTGCGAAGATCTGTTATAAAGAAATTTTTATTTATATATTATGTTCCATGTGGAGATTGTTTGGTTATGATTCATGAATGTTTAAATAAGTAAGAATTTGTCTTATAATGATTCACACACCCCCATTATAAGTGTGAATCCAAAAATATTACAATTTCTTATTCACTTCATTTGGTTTTAAAACATACTATCTATATACCCTAGTATATGGCAATAATTGTATTTCATGCTCCGCATCCCTCTTGGGTGGTATCCCTTTAGGATCATGGAAAACACATATTTATGCCTATAAACTCTTCTAGTTGGTGTTTTCTCTTCAATACACCCCTCTAGGGATGTATTTACTCTTATCAACTCATAATTCAACAAATTTTCTCTTAAGAAAAGTAAAAGATATTTCTTACTAGAACTAATCAATTTCATAGCTTGGTTAACACTTACTATAGATATTTGACTTTCCCTTATGTGATTTATCATGTACGAATTCCCATCCTTGACTATTCAATACTAATTGGCTCTTGACATGAATATCACATGCCTCGTATACATGTAAGTTCTTCCAAACACAACTCCACAAGCATCAAGGGGTACTACATCCAGCTCCACTTCATCAATAAAATAAACACCTATAAAAAATTTAATATTTCACTATTTCGTTACCTTGATCTTTACATACTTGTTTACCCATCCCAATGGATATGGGTTAGGATGCTTATGAACCTCTAACCAAAGATTGTTGAATAGATCAAATACTATGATATTAGCCTATGAAAAAGAGTCAAATAGAGTGTTTACCATGGTCTTGTTAACCAAAATCTTGATGTGGAGGAGAGTGATCATCTCCTTCTCTTCCTGGTGATGAAGGATACTTAGATTCCCCTCCTTTTGCGTTGATGCACATACAATCTTCTCATCCACATCAAAATAGTTTTTGACTCCATTGCTAGAATCTATGGCTAGAAGATTATTTTTCTTTACATTATTCTTTGAATTATTTAGGTTTAGTTCTCAATATAGTTTCCAACACTTGGTGTAACCATTGATATTACAATCATTGTTGGGATCCTTGTGATTATTTGCAATGGTTTTCATCTTTTTTTATTCCCACCCTTTCCACTTCTTTTTCCCCTTAGAAGCTTCCTTGTTCTCTATTTGTGTGGAACCACTTGATACCATTTCTTTTGGCCTATGCTTTCTAGATGTTATGCCTATACACATGCCTCACCTATTTACCTTGGCTTGAAAAGAATCATTTTATTTCATATATGGCTATGTGTACCCCACAGATACTTGATGAGTACATCTAGGTTGTTGGGCGAGATACCCAACATAATTTCCATTTTTATAAACATAGTGATGTGCTATTTTACACTTTGTCCTTGCCTCTACCTAAAGTAGTGCCATTTGATCCATTATTCCTCTACTTATTAAATAAGGTAGAAATGGGACTTAATGATGATTCTAAAGTTCCCCACCTTATTACTCAAAAATCACCTTCCATTCTAAGTTTTTCTCATGTTACTTTCCCACTAGGTTAAAGCATGTCCCTCTAACTTCAGTTTGGAAAATGATATATTTTTTTCTTCATATATATGGTGGATATTGAAATAAAATTATATTATTTGCAACCAATGATTTCATTTTAATGCATTAACCTCACCTTGATATTTCTTTGTATCCACTTTTGTTTCCATCTTTAATATGGACTATGAAGGGCTAGCAACACTCAAACTCAGCTACTCCTTCCCAAGTTCTTTATTTAACTCTTTCTCTAGGCCTTAATTATCTCTTGGTCTCCCCTCTAATTTGAGATTTGATTTAGAACCTCCAACCCCTATGAATAGTCTAATATTGCTTGAAAAACTTGTGTGAGGAGTTTCATATTGAGATTGATTCAAAAAAATTGGGCATATAACCTCACAAATCTCTCTTCTAGTATATGAAGAGGGTTATTGTGAATAGACTCGTCAATCGTGGCAAGAATTATATGAATTTCCTCCTGGACAAATTCCTATATCCTATTAGTTTCCACAAATATGCTAAGAAAAACTACTTTGATACCAATATGATTTATAACATATCATGGATATTCCATTGAAATAGTTCATCACAATAGATCTGTTGGAAATAGTAAATATTTACTATGAAGGTTAATTTCCTTTAGATATCATATCTTTTAATTACTATTTTTCTAATTAAAAGTATGAAATAGCTTAAATGTAGAAAATAGAGAACAGAAAAATACATACACACATCATTCACAAATGAACATAATATTTTTCCCTAAGAAATCCTTATAGGAGAAAACCCAACTAGAAGGTGAGGTGTTGGGAGCAGGATCCCCAAGGGTAGTTTTGGGGCTAAAAGCCCATGTTAAGTCAAGTTTTTGTAATATTATTGTAAAGACTCCGCATTTTGTGGTGGTGGAGCATGAAGATATTATGTGTCACAAAGGGTAGTCAGCTCTTAGTTTTGTAAAGTAAAGTCGACTGTAAGAGATCTACCCATAGTCTGCGGACCATGGGATTGTATGAAGAGAGCTAAGCTCCAAGTAGTTAGTAGCATCGAACACAAAGAAAAGATTCATAGCCTTAGAGCAAGAAGTCTAAGTCTTGGGCTCTAGCATAGGTAGAGGCTTTGCAGCTGAGTGCATAGAGGCCTAGGGTAGAAGTCCGCAGCTGAGTGCACGGACCCCTGCAACTGTGTGCGCAGGGTGAACAAAGTCTGTAATACTTGGAAGATATTAATAAAAGGAGTTATTCTGCAATTTCTGTGTATTTGTTATGCTGATGGGTTTGGATATCTTGTGTATGAATTTCCTTTGTTATGCTTATATGATGCGCGAAAGAATGCAATTATATTGAATAATTGAACACAATCACGAATATCTGCTTATGTGGTGATACTTTTAAGTATTTGACAAGATAAGCAAATCACTTAGGATAATTATGGAATCTGAATGGCATGCTGCTAGTATCAGAGCCATAGGTTAGGGCTGCACGAAGGTCGACCATATACTTTCACGAAGGTATTAAAGGTCGGAATAAAGAGTTTGTCTTACAAGCCCTAGAGCGAGATAACCTGCGTGAAGGCAGGGATAAAAGAGATAAAACAAAATCACAACCATCACAAGGTTGTGGAAACTTGCTAACATCATAATCATACCCTTCTTTCGTCCCCACATTCCCACATACCCACTTTCAGTACAATCCCCAGTATGCATTACCGCAGTCAGTCCGCATTCAGTAAGCCCGCCATACACGCTTTCTGTTCAAGCCGCAACTACCTCACAGGGGCAGGGGATACTACTACAGCTACATATACTGCTACACAGAGAAGAGTGATACATTGAGAAAGTCTCATAATAGCAGATAGGTTCTAACATCCCCCCTAACTGCTTCGGTTGAGACTTCGGTCTGCACTCTACAGGTTGATGCCGAAAGGGCCAGTAGTGTAGGGATTTGTTTTTCTAATTAACGTTGAACATGGGTCATGCCCCCTCAAGCCAACAAATGGTTCCATTTCCAAGACTGGAATTTTCATAAGGGATGTGTGATGTCGTATCACTGTAATCAAACTAAGAAGGAGATTGGAGACTGGTTGGATAGAAAGATCCATGAATTCGCAACACAGGAGAATAGAAACCCATGACTAACAAGGAATAGTGGTTGGAACAATACCTATATATAGAGATCCACGTGATCTTTTTCTGCTCTTTCCCTATTGAGCTATACGAGTGGATCGCGTATCTAGTAGATAGCCAAGGAAGGTGGAAACTTGAAGGTCCTATTGTGTGGACCCCAGACCTAGTGTGAAGGGTGGAAGCATTGGAGGATAAGATTGCTCGCACTATCGATCATTGTCTTGACCGTGTCATAGGAGGATTTGTGACTTAATTCACGATCGACACCTCAGTCATCTATAGTGAGGCGAAGCAACACCTTTTTAAAGGACTGCAAGGTAAGTACATAAAATATTTGAATACTTGGATTAAAATGTTGTTGTGCGAAAAATGGGTTATGCAGCTACCTTGATGTTCGGAACTATGAGAAGCATAAAAATTTATAGAAACGAAGGAAATAAGGGTCCAGAGTATATCCCCTTGATTTAACCTCCATGAAGGGACGAAGAAGGGATAACGAAGGTTTCTCCGTGAAGTGTTATTCATTTAGTAATACAAGGATTCCTGCAAATACAACCTCCACCATGCCACCTTCGATTTCACCACCACCGCCTCCAACTTCAACCGTACCACCTCCACCTCCATCGTGGTTTAGTATGGAAAATACAATGAAGTTTCCTTTGTTCAAAGGCTTGGGAAATGTGGACCCAGACCAATTCTGGTTCATTGTAAGGGATGTATAGCAAGCTCAAGGTGTTACAGATGATCATATAAAGAAGGCAACCCTGGTTAGCGCTATGCAAGATCACATGCTAACCTGGTATATTAAGTACTCTAATGATAACCTGAATGCTGGAGTAGCATACATCTAGGCAACACTAAATAGGGAATTTAGCAGGCCTAAATTTGAGGCGTAGTCAATTGTGGGATTCAAATAGATCACGATGCAACCAGGTGATACACCTTGGGAACTAGATCAAAGGTTGAAATGTACAATCTGTGAAGCCAACATGAATTTGAAATATGGAAAACATCGCGAGTGGTTTGTGGCTTTGCTACTGCCACACTTAAGGAGTGCGTTGTCACAACAGAAGATAACAACTCAAGTAGAGGCCTTGGATATTGCAATGAGACTACATGAAACTCTAATGCAAGATCCTAATCTAGGAGTTCAATAGATCCATGTGCAGTTGAAGAATCTGTTCCTTGAGATGCAAAGTCTGAAGCAGGACAGGATGGTTCAGACAGAGATATGCGAGGAGTTATGGTGCTTGAAATGCAAGATTCAGGGTCATGACAAGGATCATTGCCTAGTCTTTGCAAATTACCTTGCAGGAGAGGGACTAATGCCTTTAAGGCTAGAACCTCAAGCAGGATCTAGCGTGGGGCTTGCATTATGGTGTGTTATCTATTAGGTAGCCGGAAAACATGACACAGATAACTGTCACTTTCTATAGAAGTATGTGCAAGCACCGCAACAGTTGTTCTGTAACTTTTGTAGGTTGGTAGGGCACGATGAGCATACTTGCAGGAGCTATGAATTGACGATGGATAGAACTCTTGCCTACAAGGTTCAGGTCGAAAGACAACCCCTTGACAAGAATGTAGGGATGGCATGGACAGGATTTTAGGGGCGCAGATGAGACCGAGGTGGAGGAGGACCTAGTAGATGTCGAGGGCAGTTGATTTGCCACAATTGTGGAGGACCAGGACACTATGCCCACTATTGCACTAATCCAATGCATTTGTCATGCAAGTATTGCACATTGTTTGATCATGAAATGGAATATTGTCCTACGTTGATAGCTAAGATATGTGAAAAAGGGGCACTACCACCTCCGCCAACTCAAAACCTATAAATAATGAGATCTGATCTGCACGAGGAAGATCCGAATGTAAATATAGTGCTCAGAAGTGGAATCGCGACAGGGATGACAAGGGGAAACAACCAGAAGAAAATACATGGGTTCGCAAAGCCTTAGCAAAAGAGGCTAAGTTCAATTTGGAGTGCATTCATGAATCATTCATGGAAGCTAAGAAGAGCTTCGTTGAGGCCTCCACCTCAGGAAGAAAGGATACGCCTGAGCCGGAGATGGACCCCTCTATGCTCACAAATTTCCTGGAAACCTGTATGAAGTTACTGCGTGATAGTAAGGCTGTGAAATGGTTACAAGAACTTATCAATAGATGCACTGGAACCGTGCCAAGTGAGTTGCGTGTAGTACGAAAAATTAGAAATCATAAAACAAGGACGGGGCGGGAGATGAAACTCACCTCAAAAATAGTTGAGTATGAAATGGATCAAATCATTTGGACCTGGGGTCAGATGTGAATGTCCTACCAAAGCAGACTTGGGAGTGAATGGGGAGATGCACACTGCAATGGTCTTCGATTCAGCTAAGAATGGTGAATCAACAGAAAATCATCCTCATGGGAAGACTGTAGGGGGTGACCGTGGATATTGAGGGAACGAGCTCGTTGGCAAATTTTGAAATAATAGAGATAGTGGATGACAACAATCCCTACCCTGCGCTCCTGGGAATTGAATGGGATACTGATATGAATGAGGTAATCAATATGAAGAAGTGAAAGATGATCTTTGAGAAGAAATCACTACGCGTAATAATACCCCTCGATCTCGCTGAAGGATCACGCTATACTGAACCTGTCTGTGATTATGAGAGTGATGACAACCTGGACTATATCTATAAGATAACAACACCAGACCAAGATTGGGTGAATCCCATAATGGATGGATGGATTACGTGGGATCATGAGAGTTCCTGCACTTCAGATTCTGATGAAGAAATAGAAAGCTGGAAGAATCGTTTACATGAAGTAACTACGCTGAATTGGAACATGATGACCCGGTCGTTGCACTGCGTGTCGTCTGAGGTAAGAAATATACCTATTTATGATGGTATGAATGAGGTAGATATCTTTTTGGATGCATTTTAAAGGGAGGTACTAGAAAAGCAGTGCTTCTAGCACTTGGACTAGGCACTACGCACTACGCCCACAAGATGGTGGGGTATGCACAAGGGAAGCCTTGATGATTGGTGCGAATGTAGGAAGATGATGAGAAAATTATTTGGAAAGGCTAAGATGTGACTGATAGAAAAGTATGATGGGAAGAATGATTCGCCCGCACATCTGTCCAAATGGACGTAGGCTTATGGAGAAAAGCCCCAACCTGAGTGGGTGAACCTATTCTGTCATACCCTAGATGTTATCCCAATGAATTGGTATATAGAAACAGAGCTCTACCATGGGACAAGTGAATGGGATATCTTGCGTGAAGGATTCATGATGAAATTTAGTTTTGAGGATGGGTTTGACAATATTAATGAAGCGCTACAAGAGGTGAAAGCAACCATCTTTAGGATACTGCAGGATCCTTTAAACCTAATTCAACTTGAATGGGCTACTCAGTTGAGTCATGCACTCGAATGTTATAATGTAAATGCTGAAGTGGAGGATGAGGGTCCATGGAAGATTAAAATTCTAGAAATAGAAGGCCACCGTGAGGTTCAACGACCACAGATTGAGAACCCTGATATAACCGCGCAGGTGAAAACAAAACAAGTGAACATTGGTATAGAGGCAGAATCCAAATTCACAAAGATTGGAGACTACTAGGATGACGCAACAATGGATAAGGTCGCTGAATTTCTCCATTAATACCAAGACTTATTCCCTACCAAGTTTATAGATTTGAAAGGAATAATCGTATATCTAGGAGTGATGAAGATCACGTTTAAGCCCGACGTGAAGCTAGTTAAGCAGAGGCCTTACTACCTCAATCCGAAATACAAGGAAAAGGACCGCTTAGAGCTATACAAGATGCTAGTGGTAGGCATCATTGAGCTGATGGAAGAATTTGATTGGGTAAGCCCAATGGTGGTGCAAGAGAAGAAGTAGAAAGATGAGATAAGGATATGCATGGATCTCAAAAAACTCAATGATGCTTGTGTGCATGATCCTTTCCTGACTCCATTCATGGATGAAGTGTTAGAAAACATAGGTGGCTAGGAAGCATATTCCTTCATTGATGGGTTCTTTGGGTACCACCAAGTCAAAATCGCACCGGAGAATAGGAGAAAGACAACCTTCACGACTAAGTGGGGTTTCTTTCAATACACTGTAATTTCGTTTGGTTTGAAGAATGTGCCTGCAATCTTTTTGCTCGTTGTTGTTGTGGCATTCAAGGAATTTATCCATAAGTTGTTGGAGGTATATTTTGATGACTGGATTGTATTCAGGTTGGTTAAGTGCCACGTAGCAAGCTTTCACTTGATGCTGGATACCTGTCAAAGATACCAGATCGTGCTCAATCTCAAGAAGTGTCTGTTTTATGTTCCTTTTGGGAACCTATTGGGGCATGTGGTTTGCAGACAAGGACTAATGGTAGACCCTGCGAAGATCGTGGTGATACTGAACTTGGAAGCACCGAGGAGTGTGAAATAACTGCGCAAAACTCTGAGACATACAGGATATTACAGAAAGTTTATCAAAAGCTTCACCCAGATCACTGCGCCGATGGAAAATTGTTGAAGAAGGATGTCATGTTCTGTTGGAACGATGAATATAAGAAAAGCTTAGATATATTGAAGGAAATTATGGTTACCATGCTAATTCTAGTCTTCCCGGACTGGAAGAAAGAGTTTCATGTACATGTCGACACTTCATGTATAGCACTGGGGCAGTACTAACACAGGATGGGGAGAAGGCTTGGACCACCCTATTGCGTTCGCAAGCTGTAGATTATCCAAAGTAGAGAGGAACTATTCTACCACTGAATGTGACGAGCTAGCTATGGTGTATGCACTTCAGAAGTACTGACACTACTTGCTAGGAGGCCATTTTAAGATGTATATGGATCACTCCGCACTAAAGTACCTAGTCAATAAGCCTATGTTGGGGGGGCGAATATGTAGATGGCTCTTATTGTTCTAAGAGTACGATTTTTAAGTTGTTGTGAACCCTGGATGACTGAACGCAGGACTAGACTATATGTCACATATCGAAACAGGGGAGGAACCTACTAACTTGGAAGAAGGATTGCTTGACGCACAACTATTTGCAATGCGTATCGAGGATGGTCATTTTGAGGATATAATACACTTCCTAACATCATGAAATTCACTGGAAGGGTACTTTGTTCAGCAGAAGAAGGAATTAGTGGTGCACACGACAGATTTCTTTGTCATTGATGGGCATCTATACAAGATGGGGACTGATGAAATATTGTGATGATATGTACCTGAGTTTGAATGATGCAACATCCTCGTGGAGGCTCATGGGGGTGCCACAGGAGGACATTATGCAGGAAGAGCAACCATGTAGAAGATTCTATGCACCACGTTGTGGTAGCCAACCCTTCATCAGGATTCAAAAGCATATTGCAAGGCGTGTGATGTATGTCAAAGAACAAGCGGGCCATCGCGGAGGGATGAAATGCCTTTGAATCCAAAAATGATGTTGCAACCCTTCGAGAAGTGGGTAATAGATTTTGTAGGACCCATTCAGCCACAAGGGAAGACAGGAGCAAGGTACATTATCACTACGATGGAGTATTTAACTCGTTGGGAAGAAGCATAGATGGTGAAGGATTGCATGGGCACGATGACCACAATGTTCCTATTTGTGCATGTACTAATGCATTTTGGATGTCCAAGGATCTTGATGAGTGATCATGGTACGCACTTTCTGAATGAGACGATCAGCACATTAAATGAAAGTATCATAGTATTAGTGCTCTAGGTAGCTGAAAGGATCCGTGGGACTAGAAACTACACTACCCAAGCTGGGGGTTGCGTAATTGGAAGATGGTTCAAAGCAAGGATGTGTCACTGGGTTGATGAAAAAATGAAGGGAGATGTGTTGTCCAAGGATAAATCACATAGGTTGGCTGGAAAGTGACCATTAAAGTCAATGTTCATGAAAAGACGATAGAAGTTAGGTCAAATGGAGCGGGCGGCCAGCATTTAAGATGAAATTTATGGCTTAGATCCTTGAAAATATATCGCCAATTTGACATTTATGAATCGATTTTGGGGGGAACGGTCAGATTTGAATTCAAATTGCCTTATAAATTGCAAGTGGCTATCCAATAAGAAACACTTGGCATTTTCGGTATTCAACTGTTCAGCTCTCAGATGCCTATGGACCTAGAATTTTTCGAAGCTCTCAAACAGACTACTGCATTTGCAAACTTGCCTGAGAAATTGCGAGTACTGATAGAGCGTGTTATGTCCTCAACCCCAGAAGTTATCAATAAACAACAAGTGGTAGAACAGGCGGCACAAGCAATTGAGAAACAGGCCAAAGAAGCTGCCCTAGTAGTATTCAAAGTACTAGTGGAGGTCCATAAATCTCTGGGAATGCTAAGACCAAAGACAACCCCAACCAAGGAGACAGTAAAGGATAAGAAGGGCAAGCAGCTTGCCATTTGGGTGTGCCCGTTGCTGAGTTGTAACCTAAGAAATCCCATTGCCCAAGAGAAAGGTAATGCTATAAACCTAGAGGCAAAAGAGGAGGATATCGAAGACATCCCCATGGATGATGAAGATGTATGAGTGGAAATAAAGGAGGTCGAAGCCTAGGGTGTGGACCCTATTACACGGTTGCTGGAGTATGTCCCTCCGCACAAGCCTAAGTCCAAGGTCCCAAAGGACATTGATGAAAGCAAGACTCCCCTGCAAAACCCATTGCTATCGGATGAAATCACTTTTGATGGTCTACGTTTGTCACGGGTGGCCACATTGAAGCTCAAATATTGGGACTTGGTGGACCATGAGAAGTTCCGGCACTTGGCGACCGAATAGTTGATGCACCACATCATAGAAACAAAGATGGGAATGAGCGCGTTGGAGCCAAGGAAGTGGCCCAGAGGAGTAGAGAAGGTAGGATTACTCAACCTACTCTAGGTGCCGCACTATAACCGCACCCCTATGATGGTCTTAGTCATCAAGACGTTGTTGTGCTTGGTGCATGATGGGTGTCTGTGGCTGGAGGATCCGATACCCATCACCAATTTGTTGATTCACTGCATCACACATCTGCCATATATAGGTGAAAATCCAATTATGATCTTTGGTCAAGGGTGGTGAGCTAGCGCTCATAGAATCGATGAAAGAAAAGTTCAAGTTGGTGAAGAAGTCGTGCGGGTACGCAATCTCCAAAATCAGTGACCCCACTGTAAAGGTGGCAATGTAGATCCTTATAGGGGAGGTGATGTGAAAGTGTCATGCTGATGAAGTTCCGAAACCTATCGTTGTGCTTACACAATAGTGTGTAGAAGGGGTCTAGTTTAACTAGTCGGACTAACTTCACGGTGAGTTCCTGGCAAATTGCCACGAGGTGCAACAGCAAAGCAAGATGTTCCATTATGCATGTCTCTAGTTATTGATTGTGCTCATAGCATGGGAGCTACTAGAAGAGAGCTAATTTCCCTCGGTCGTGCTGGACCTTCCTGAAGCATCAAAGTATGCTTCACTTTGGGCGACCAAGGATGCAGACCGTGTTCGGGACAACAAAATCTTCTGGATCCTGATGGAAATGAATATCAGGATGGCTATCAATTGCAAGCCACAATTTTCACCCATGATATATGCTAACTTATAGATCTATGCTGAGTTCAAAGCTGATTTCCATCAGATCTCAACCAGGGCACAGAAGGACACTGCACAGAAGTGGTACGACTTGTCGTACCTCACCACAGATGATACCATTGACGTAGTGTTGGATAAATGGCTGGTGGATTGGTGCACCTCCATGGACTTGGTCATGGGTGGAAGCAAGTTTTCCACACAAAAGAAGAAGGATGAGGCCAAGCTGAAGATGGCACAGCTGGTCAAGAAGAGGAAGAAGGGGGCCACTAAGAAGGCCAAGGCAGAGCACATAGGAAAGGAGGCAGGAAAACAAATAGGAGGTACAGAGCGGGGCTTTGAAAAAGGTGCGAGGTCACCTTCACCTGCAACTGAAGAAGAGGACATAGAGCAACATGATGTGGACCTGTTACACAAAAATATCATCACCCTCATTATTTGCAGTCAGTGTAGGCCTATCATCACCTATACTAGCTTCCTAAGCAAGTCTTAAACCTCAGCTCTTCAAAACAAGCTTGAGAAAAGAGATAAAGACATAAAAAAGGCAATGTAACTATGGTTCCGCACTTTCTCTTACTTTTGCCTGCGGGCCCGCACCTTTTGTTCAAGGTATCTGCGTACTTATACACTCTGTATGTAAAGGGGAAGGTGCGTACCCTTGTAAAAGTCAAAAGGCACAATCTTTATCTTAAAAAACCCATCTTGGGTTAATTCTAGAGTTTTCTAGAAGCATTTGTTACGTGGATTGTTCGCTCCAAGTGGTTCATGCATCCCATCATAGGAGGAACTAATCCCTTGTTGAGAGGAGCTATCCCTTTGAAGGAGGACTCTCTCCCTTTGAAGGAGGAGCTGGTAACTGATCTCCATTGCACTATAAGTTGACGCATTGGGTTAGTGGCTGGAGAGGTTAGAAGCTGAACTTTTGAGGGTAAATGCTAGTGAAATCAAGACTTCCTATTTGAGCTTAAGAGGAGAGATCACATACCTTTTTGGCTTCATTGGGGAGTGAGTGAAGCTTGTCAAAGTAGAGGAGACTTCTTGTTGGACCCTGGGAGGAGCTTGTACAGCGTCAAGGCAAAGGTTGTAAGGTTCTTCTCCTTTTGAATTAATACAATCAAGCTCATTTTCTCAACAAGTATCTCATGTTATTTGTTTCATGGACTCCTTGACTTTCATGTTAAATATGTTTTATAGTATTGGTTATTCAAGTGCTATTTAATCGTTTGCCTTGTTTGTGTTTGCAGGTTTGTGACAAAGGAACTTACTTGGATCAAAGAAGCGAAGGAATCTCCAAACTTGCATTGGACATGAGGTAGGCCTTAAAACACATTTTTTTGCCATTAATTATAAAGCACATTTAGAGAAAGATAGTGTCTCGTTGGTTTGTTTGTCATTAGGTCTTCATTAGACTCTAGGAAGGTCTATCTTGTCCGCAAGATCGACTCATTCCACGTGACAAACCTTCTAGTCCCAATTATTTTGGATTGTTTTTCTTAATGTGTATTCATGCATTAATCAACATTATAAGATATATATATATATCTAATATATAATAATATATACTATTATATATATATATAATAACATAACATTTTAAAAAAATTATAAGGGAATAAACATTACGAGGTTTAATATTTCTTTGTTTACATATATATACACACGGGGAAGTGATATCAACAAATATTTTGGTAACTTTTTTTAAACAAGTTGTGAATACGAATGCCATAAAAGGGACATGCAGAACAGTATAAGGTGGAGGTTTCTGTTGATTATAATTTAACTTACACCATAGATAAGTGTGAGTAAAATATTGTTGTAATAAATAATAAGAAAAGTTTCAACAAAATAACCATAATAGAAAAGAGCCAGTCAACAGAGGAGACCCTAGCTAGCATAAGGGTGACACCTGGGTGCCACGTGCTATCACTTGAGTTCATCTGGGCCGGGCTCCTCTTTGATGTGGAATACATACAGATACCAGTCATCCTCCTCCTCCGACACACCGATTTATGGCCCATGAGCAGTTTGAACGCCACCAGAGCTGCCAGTAGCTGCATGGGGTTCTGACGCGTCAACCATTGTGCCACCAGGTGGTCATGTGTCTCTAGATTTTCCTTCCACAACATGCTGACCACCTCCCAGATCCTTTCCATATAGGGTAACCATCTCCTCGTCCATCAATTGCTTACCTGAATCATGATCGAGCTTGTGAGCATCCTGTTGCTGTGCTCCAGTACTTCCCGACAAGGCATCTTGTGGATCGTTTTCTTTAGAGAAAATGATGGTGATAGTGGCTGTAATGGTAGGTCTATTCATGGTGCTGCAGAAGTGAAATTGGGTCGAGTGGGGGGCCGGTTGAGGGGGTAGAGGAAATTTGGTAGTGTGGATCGCAGCGTCTCTTCGGTAAATGCCTTGAAGCTTTTTGCATCCACGACCACTGCGGGTATGAAGATACCTGCCGGAGTAGGAGCCATCTAGGTTGGGAATGTCAGGGGAAGGGGAGGGGGAGGCGGGTTAGGGCTTGGTGTCGCAGGAGGGCGGACACTGCCACCACAACTTCCCCCTCTTCAAGTTCGCCTTTGGTGATGAATGTGCGCCATGGCAGAATTCCAAGCCAAGCTATTAGTGGGGGAGTTAGCTGATGAATAGAGCAAAGGATGAGCAGGGGAAGGTTGGGCTGATGTCAAATTGTAGAGCCTGGTTTAGGAGTAGTGATGCCCATTGCCAAGGTCTACACAACTTACTAACCAACAATGACTCCTGGTGACAGTGCGAGAACAGGGTTCAGGAGCCTAAGGCGAACAAATGCAATGGAGCAGGGGGAGGAGTAGCATTGTGGCGAGTGGAGTCCACATATGTGCACATAATGGGTAATTCTCCGCCAGAGCACCCATTAAATGAAGCTTGCAAGCTGCCATGAATTTGGCTCAGGCTAGCATGGGAGGGAACACAGATGGCCATGTGGCTCGTCCTCTTACCGCCAATCAGTTTAATCATTTTTAATGTCTGGATTGTCACCCACATCTGAGTATAACTATGTCTTACGTTACATGTGCTACAACGTATTTATTTGGGTAAATGTTGCTTCAATATCAGTGTTATTATGATTTACATTTGATTTTATTCTATTGATGAATTAACTAATGATTATTTCGTTGTCAATGTCGTGGTATATCATTTTTGTTTTGTTTTCCTTTCTTTCTAGCAAAACTTGGTTCTTAATTCCATATGGATTGTGCGGAAGCATATGAGTTTGCTATTCCTACATGATATTCTTATAGGATATTGATTTACTAGACTCGTGTCGAAAGTTGTGTGTGCTCTTTTATCTCAGACGTGAAATGTTAAAGAAAATGGTTTTAGAATTTCAACTAGTAATTACTAATTTATTTAACGTCTTCCCAAGTGCCTATAGACTTTCTTTCTGGTTTTTATATTACACATGACCATCCATGCTAAAGGTTTTGGCAATTATGTCTTACTAATGTTAGTATTTCCCATACATTCTTGACATCGTGATCAGAACTTGACCCCCCAATTCCATTAAAATGATCTAATCCTTTGATTTTTGTTTACACTCATATTTCATTTCCTTTATGTTTTAATTGTATATAATTTCCCTTTAAACATGCACAAACCTTGTAGGCATATCAACTACAATTCGTAATAATTCTCTTTCCTGTAAGGATACAAGCTACTCTCCTCGTTCTCAAATTCAGTCCTAGAAAGCTATTTAAATTAAGATCCTCCAATCCCTTAAGTTACTCATGCAGAATTAATTAAAAGGCAAATATACCTTTTTCTATAAATAACTATTGGTACCTCTAGGGATAGCTTGCATGCATTGTCACAAAATAATTTGTAATTCATACAAATGGATTTATATATGTTTTCTGAACAAACAAATAATAATGTACATGCATGTTTGCATATTAGTAAAGTCAAACTCCAAACAAAATTACCTTGTCGAAAACAAAGTACATGTGTTTCTTTAGTAAATTAAGAATTCACTAAATAATTAACCAAGTTAGTAATTCTTTAACATATTTTTAAAGGGAAATATTTACCTATGACTATTCATAATAAGAAATTAAGACAATAGGGAAATAAAATAAAGTAACATAATAAAAATAATCCAACCACGATCACCATTAGAAGCTCACTTGGGAATCTCACACATTCACCACCCAACCCTAAACTGTGATACTCTAGTTCACCCTCATACTGATATGTTCTTGCCAGGGTATCAACATCATATACTGATCCCCTCCATTGGTATTTTATACCTCTCTTTCATGATAAATCTTTCCTTTAGTGGTGTCCCTGTTGGGTCCCTATAATACTAGTGATTACCCCATTAATATGGTAGTTGTACCCCTTATTAATATTGTTGTGCCCCT